>BDUI01004013.1:71979-85638 GCA_002335545.1 Apodemus speciosus
CACACACACACACACACACACACACACACACACACACACACACACACACACACACACCTGACACTGACATAGCTAAAATGCAGTAGCTTCTATACTTGTTCTCTCTGCTATGACTTGGCTCCAATCCATTTTCTGACAACACATATTCCATGCCTTCATAATAAAAGTCTCAAATGTTTCTTTTAGCACTTAAGGCCCATTCCACAATCTAATGCTAAGGATTATCTCTCCAACTTCATGTCCCACTCCCACTGTTTCAGGGAAAGCATCACATCTGCTAGCATATAAAGTCCAGTGAATCTACATGTGCTAGAGTGTGTGCTGTGTGCCAGACCTGCAGAAGCTAGGTCATGTCACTATCTCCTTTACTCTGTAGCACTACCAAGTAAAATATTCTATGTAACTCCTGATTTCCATGTACTGCAACAGAGACCAATCAATGAATAACATACTTAAAGCCAGTCTTCCAAGAAAATTATGGAGGCAGCATCTGAAGCTCAGAATGTGTCCCTCTAACTTCACCTGCCAGAATAGTTTTGTGAGCATTACCCCCTTGCATTTTCACGCCTCCATATTTTTTGGTCATGATATTCTCTTCACCAAAAGCAACACTATTTACTATATTTCAAACTCCACATCCAGAAACTTCATCCATTTCAATTGGCACCTCCTCCATGAATGCTTCCCTGATCTCGCATAGTGAAACCTCCTTTCTCTCAGCTTTGTGTTTTCTTAGCATTGGCTCTAGTATAATATATGTATGCTAGCTTTTCATTACCATAGCAACTTCTATATGCATTTCCTCTTGTTCCTTGCCACTTCTACTCTGTCTAAAAGAAACCTGAGCATACCACAAGAGTAGCCTTGTAATGTTGAGGCCAAGAGAGTGCCATGCATGAGGTAGGCAATAGAGTAGCTTATCTATAATTTCCTTCACAACTCAGAGTTGCAGGCTGCAGTGCCCCTTCCATCAGGGACTGCACCCTCCACAGAGTAGCTGACATGCCTCTGGGCGGTTGCTGAGCTTGCAAAGCAACATTTTCTGATGCAGGTACAGAGTAACAAGAACTGACGACACCCTTGCTCAGAGTCTCTGTATACTTATCCATCAGTGTCATGTATATTTGAAGGTGACATTGCTCTGCAGGACTAGCTCAAGGCTGCAGTCCTTTTCCAATTCCTTCTCCATGAGATGATCTATGCTTTGTGCTGGGCCTGGGAGTTGATGAGCCATGTGCATATTGATGTCTGCAGCATTCAGAGCTCTGCTTGTCAGTCTAGACAGTGCTTTCAAAATGTAAATGTACATCAGAATCACCTCGAAGATGCGGCAAACACACATTGCCAGTTCCGGTAGTGTGTCTAGGGTGATTTTGATCTTCAGGTCTCTGGGCCACACTTAGAATGACTATTTCTGGCAATACTCACAAAGAGATACTACTTTTTCCTGTCTACTGCTCATGGAATTGGGAGAGCCTCTAGAGGTGGGGCAGAAGGATAAGCCAAGCTTTGCATTTGGGATTTGAAGAACAGAGCTCCATGAAAATGTTGAGCCCAGAGAAGTGGGTGACATGCGCAAGTTTCCAGTTGCCTGCAAGGCAAGAGGATGGAATGAAGCTGATGATTGCTAATCTGAGTATCTATACAAATTAGAATTAATTGGCTGCTCCTCTCCCTGGTCCAGCCTTTCACATTGGAAAATTATACATCCCCTTAGTGCTTCTTTAGAAGTCCAAAAACCTACCCTGACCAAGTATTGTTCAAGCTGGATCTGCCTTACTAGCTTAGGAATTTCATTCTATGGTCACTTCTATACATATAGACCAAAGAGAATAATTTGTTCCATCACTCTTTGAGCTGAAATCTGCCTTTCCAAGATACGTGTGCCTTGTATTTCTACCCTGTTAAAAATACACCCCAAAACAGACATAAAGATACTGAATCCTAGAACCTAGCTGGAAGCAATGTCACACATATCTCTAAGCCTAAAACTATGGAGATGAAAATAAGACTGAGAAACCTTGAGTCCTATCTGTGCAATACAATGAAGGCTTGCCTTCATACACTAAAACAAAACTGCAATAGAATACAAGATCCCATCTCTCTTGTATAATCCTAATTTTCATAGCCACTTTCCAGATGAGTTACTTAACATCTTTGAGCCTGACTGAACATTTTAATAGAGCAAACAGTACCTATTAGATGGGTTATTGGGTAACCTCCATAAGATAACATGCACGAGGTGTTTTCCAAAGTGTCTAGCACTAAGGAAGTACTCAAAAACAGTAACAGTAACTATTGTTTAAAAAATAAGAATAGGGGATGCCTCTATACCATTAGATGATTACAGAATCAGAAAATACTGTATATCAATCCATTTTCTTATATACCCAAATAGCACATAGCGACAATAGCGATACTTTTCACAAGGCTATTCACTAAGCCTTCTTATCCAGTATTTGAAATACTGTAAAGACAAGGTGAGCTCTCTCATGTAGATTGGATGAGGAGTTTCTAAAACACTGTCACTGTCTATTAGCCTCCAATACTATGGACTGGCTCCATGGTAAGTTGAAAGAAACGGCTCCAAGAATCCCTAACAGTATGTGGTTTAATTTTAGCAGGTTTAACTTAAGGCTGAACATCTGCATTCTTTACAATATCATTGTGTTCATACTGTACACAGCACATGTCTTGCCAGGCCCCAGACATTCAGTGTTGCTAACTGAATAACTCAAGGAATTTTGATAATAAATATAAGCCAAGCACACATAAAAATGTTCTGAATATTTTATGAATCCACCCTATTAGTCCAAGAAAAATCAGCTCAATTCTTTATCAGCCGATTACAGTTTTCATGATTTTTGTACTCTGCAGAATCAAGATGATGTCACATGCTGAGGTTCCAGTGGCACATTCATCAGTAATTACAGCTCAATGCTTGGAGAGAAATAAAGCACAGGAGACTCAGAAATTTGCTATGGTGCTTAATAATGATCTATTTACTCACTACAAATTGGACAGGGATTCAACACTTCAGCCATTTCACTCCCCTGCTCTTTCTTTCCTTTCATATTTCTGTCACTTGTGACTGCTGGAAATAGAGGACAACATGGGGCTTTCTATTTTCGGTTCCTTTCTTACTTCCCCCGTGGCTGGTTGCTTTAGTTTACCTTCACAACAAGAAAGAGGCAAACTGACCCTGTTCACTCTGCTCTGGCCACACCAGGCTTCTCACTGTTTCTTATATAGCCATGTGCCACGCCTTTTTGTCATTCACATTTGTCACCCATTCATTGTGATACTCCACCTACTGAATTTGGGGGAGGGGGTGGTAAATCTTTATTCAGACATTGTTCCCAGCTGGGAAATGGTGAAGAAACCAATTAATAATTTCATTGACCAATTTTACCCATTTGTGGAAATGGAAATACTGCTATCACTGTGCTTTAAGGATCAGTGGCAATAGTACATGCAAGGAGCTTAGGGCAGTAGCCAAAATGGGCACAATAAGCATTATTATTTGGCCTGAATTTGTGTTTTACAAAATTACATTCTGTTTCCTGGTATATTCACAGCAACCTCTTAGAGGAAGAAGGAATTATTCTCACTGACTGATAAGAACATTGAAGCTTTTGTAAATGGAGAAGTTTTGTCTAATATTCCCTAGCTAAAAAGGAGGAGAACTGGAATGAGATATTGATCATTGGTTTGCTGAGCCAGCTCATTGATTCTCTACTGTCTTAAACATACTATGTTCTCATTCCTCCCATCAAGTTGATGAATGAGGATGGGGGTCCATACTGACCCTTGAGCATTACGTCACTCTTGTTGCTGAACAGGATCTGGGATGCAGTGAACTTCCTTGGATCTTACAATACAAGTGAGAGTAGGAGAGTATGAAAATAGACCATCATGCATCCCTGGAACAACACTGGTTCTGACAATTACACGACATCCTTACCTTTTGCAAGTATGACAACATTGGGTAATTTGTTTCAGAATTGGGAAAGGTTTTTTTCCCAGAGAAGTGATAAGTAACCAAGCCAGCCTATCACCTTCAGTTAAAGCAGCACACAATTGCTGCTATGGAATCAAGCCCATAGAGAACAAAGAGAGAAAAAATGAGAAAAGGCTGGAGGAGTAGGGTAAAGTGTAGATTGTGCAAGGCATTGATAGTCCAAAGAGCAAGTTGGATTTTATTTGAAGTGTGGTATCAAGTTACTAGGCAGAAGGATACTTTCTAATTTATATTTTACAAAGAAATTGATGCTATTATAAAAAATCATATAGAGTATGATTCTGTAATGAGATAAACTGGGCTTGAATCTCAACTCAATCTCTTTGTAGACTGAGTGACTATATTCATTGAAGACAATGACAATACTAAGTAAACAGGTAGGTTTTATTCTTTGGGTTCTGGTTTTGTTTTGTTTTGTTTTGTTTTGTTTTGTTTTGTTTTGTTTTGTTTGTCCCTATGGAGAAAAATATAATAGTGCATGCAAAGTTCTTGGCTTAGTGATTAGCCCTCAGTAGGTGCTCAATACCTGTCAATAGCAATTATTATTAGAATTGCTATAGTAATATGGATACTATTTTAGTATTATAGTTACAACATTAGAGAAAAAAACACAGGATATAGTTCAAGCCAGGTACTAAATTAATGCTGAATGAAATACCTTCTAAGAGATAATACAAGATATTTATAAATGAAGATCACTTCTTCAATTGTGTCTTAAATTTCTGCCAAATAACTGGGTTTTCCTTGTCTCTTAAGCTCAGGGCATTATCACATTGCTGGCTGTGCGCTAGTACAGAGATGCATCTGAATATGGAATAAGATGATGGGTAAGACATAGAAATGAAGCCTTCTCTCTGTATGCATGTGTCACAAAATCCCAAGGGGCCCATTCATTCCAATGTTAGTGAGCACTTCCTCTGTGCCAGCTGGGCATTGAGCCATTCTATCTTTCCAGAAATAACTGAGTCATAGGCACTATGGGACATTCTCATTGGGTCAACTTGTCACCTTACAGTGTTGAAGATTGTACAGCACAGCAACTAAGATGAATCAAGTGCCAAGGCATCAAGTGACAGCATGACCATGGCTTTGTACTTTGCAGTCTTTTATGTAGCTACTCTTTGGCCGGAGTTATGTGATGAACTTATTAACTACACTCTTGGAAAAGTCTGGGGTGCCAATGTGACATGTGAATCACCCATACCCTGCACCGCACACAGACAAAACCCAGAAAATTGGGATGACCCAAAGATTTCTTGTTTGGCAGATTCCTGACCTCACCCAGTTCTTAAAGTCCAACAGCCTGTCTAATCCCAGGAAGGAATGACTGCATATAATGAACACACCATTCCTTCTTGACAAAGAGAGACCATCATTGTCATGCCCATCAATCCTCATGTTACATTGGTCTGTAGCAATTTTGGTGCATCAAGAATATAATAACAGTGACTGAAATGAAAGGCACTACGTACCCAATTCATATGTCACAGTATTCTTTTTTATGTATGAGTACCCTAACTGCATGTACACCTACATGCCAGAAGAGGCCATCAGATTGCATTATAGATGGTTATGATCCAGTATGTGGTTGCTGGGGATTGAACTCAGAACCTCTGGAGGAGCACCCAGTGCTCTTTACCACTAAGCCATCTCCCCAATCTCATGTATTCCTACTCGAGGTTTTGCCACCTACCTTCATGAACTCATTTCTTCACCCTTAATTATTCACTTTCTTAGCTGTTGCTTGTCCATGGGATATGATCTTCTAACTGGGCTGGCCTCAGTGGGAGAAGATATGCCTAGCCTAGTAGAGACTTGATGTGGCAAAGTGGAAGGAAACCCGGGGGGGGGGGGGCACCACACCCACTCAGAGGAGAGGAGAGGGGTGGGGGAAGTGATGTGGTAGAAGGTGACTGGGAGTGGAGCAATTAGTGGGATGTAAGTAAAAAAAATGTATTGAGTGCCTAATGTGCTTTAAGGTGCCATGGGACGTATCCGAGGTGTATAATTTATTCCTATCTTTAAGAAGCTTAAAATTCTTACATGGGAAGCTGAATCTCAATAGATTATTATTTATCCCATGAAAAATGGCTAATAAAATCCTTCCTAGAGCTGCCACCAAGTTTCTTTCCCTACACTAAGTGATGTTGTTGTGGATTGAATATGAAATGTCCCCCATAGGACTGTGTGTTTGTGGCACCATTTGGGAAGGTTGCAGAGCCTTTAGGAGGTAAAGCCTTACTAGAGGAAGTTGTTCAGTGTAGGTGGGCCTTGAGGCTCTTTAGCCAGATCCCACTTCCTGTTGATTGTGTTTCCTGATTTCAGATACAAGGCAGCCAGCTGCTAAGAACATCTTCCACTACATCTTTCTCGGCCATGATGAACTGTAGTTCCCCAGACCTATAGGCAAAAAATAAACCTTTTCCTACTTAAGTTGATTCTTATCAGGTATTTTGTCAAAGCAAAGAGAAAAGTGAATAATACAGAAAACTGGTACTGTAAAATAGGGCCTTTACTGTGACAAAACTGACCAAGTAGTTCATAGACTGGTAGAACTTGTCTATGATATGAATGTGTCCTAGAGTGCTATACATCAGTGGACTGTCTTAGGAGGACTCTGAAGGGCCAAAGAAATGAAGACAGAGGAAACATGGTTCATGAGGTTTTTGAAACCGAGTTAGAAACCATTCATATTCCATTCTGGCAAACAACCTGGTTTCATTTGACCCTCATCCAACAAAACCTGAGTGACAATGAATTTTAAAATAATGAACTTAATGTCAAGGACAAAATAGTGTCCTTTGTGGAAGATTATTCTAAGTTAGGATAGCATTCAGGCTGCAGTAGGTTTCTTGCTATATAGTAAAAGAGAATAGAAAATGGAGTAGGCAGATTCAAAGCAATAAACATTTTGGCAAGAAAAAAGAACAAGAGAAAGCTTATGGCTAAGTAAAAGGTTGTAATAGTTAAAGATGCTAGTGCCTGCTTTGAAACAGAAATCTCATACTCTGTACTGGTACAATGGGAAAGATGCCCTAAGAGCAAGAACCCACAAGCATCTTATTTCTAATTTGTAAAAGAAGACTGCCTCAACTGAGAAGCAACAGAAGACGTTTTTGTCCAAAAACAACTGCATAAGAAAGTGATTTTGCAGATTCAGCCATCAGGGCATACAGAGATTGCTATATATAGCTGTGGTCCAAGGGTACCAAACTGTATTTCAGTCTGGCAACATAACTTGACAGCATCATCTACATTTTACTAATTTTTCAGACAGAAAAATGCAGGATTGGTTGAGTTGTGGGATTTTGTTCCAGAGAGCTCAGTCAGGCAATATGTGACCAAGGAATTGGAAACGTTTCAATGGGCCTCTGAAAGGCCATTGCACAAAACAGTTTTTTAAAATTAGTCTTATTCATTTTATTTCATGTGTATTTTCCTGCATGTATAGATATGCACCACATGCAAGATTGGTGCCGGGAGAAGTCAAGAGGGCATCAGATTCCCAGGAACTAGAATTACAGAGAGTTGTGAATCACTATGTGGGTGCTAGAAATAGAACATCAGTCCACTGGAAGAGCAACAAGTGCTAGTAACTGCTGAGCCATCTCTCCAGGCCCTTCCATGGAGTTTTTAAAATGAAGTCTAAGTTTTAACACAGACTCCAAGACATTGGTTATGAGAACTATGGGACTTCATCAAAGAAAGCTACATGTATGTAGTTAAACCAGTCCAAGATAAAGACTACGTGTGCTACAGGAAATAGATCTAGAAGGGCAGGACCACTTAAGACCTTTGGAAGCAAGATGAGTCCATCATGAGCCCCAAATGCAAGACATGGGTCTGTGGAATTCTGTGTTTACCCTCTTGGATTTCAGTCTTGCTTTTGTCCTTGTTATGTCCTCATTTCTCCTTATTTAAAATAGAAAATAAGTTTGTTTTATACAATAAATACTAATTATAGATTTCCTGCCCCCATCTCCTCTCAGATTCTCCCCACTACCCCACCCAGCAAAATCAACAACCTCTCTTTTTTCCTCTGTCTCCTTAGAATATAGACAAATCTCTAAAAATAATAAAACATAATAAGATAAAATAAAAACAAACCAGGAGAGGACAAAAGAAGCAAGCACACAAATGGAAAAAAAGAGCAAGAACCAAAGAAAAGACACAAGAAACACATGCTGACCCTGAGACACTCATATTTGTATACACAGAAAAACCATTAAAACAAAATAAGAAGATACAATAGATAAGTAAAGGATCTGTAAGGAAAAAAATAGCCAAGACAAAGCATTATAAGACAAAAAGAAAAAAGATGCCCTTACGTATGTTTTGTGCTGGCCATCTATTGGTGGTCATGAGGACTGGCCTTAAGTGTGGTTTGTATACATAGTGAAACTACATTGTAGAAAACTAAGTTTTCCTTTGTGAGTAGTTCTCCACTGAGGATAGCTTCGGGGTTACAAATGGGGGATTGTGCCTATTTCCCTTCTCAGTATGGAACCCTATCTATCTTAGATCTGTGTAGGCTCTGTGCATGCTGTTACAGTACTTGTGAGATCATCAGTCCTGCTGGGATTAGAAGTACTTATTCCCTTGGTGTTTTTCATCTCTAATGGCTCTTAAAAGTTTTTTGCCTCCTCTTCTACAGAGTTTCCAGAGCAATGAGGTATTTGATGGAGACATCTTCTATAGGATGAAGTGTTCCAAGGTCTTTCGCTCTCTGCACCTTGTCCAGGTGTGTGTCTTTGGACTTGTTCCCATTTACTACGGGAGGCAGCTTCTCTGATGATGGCTGAGAAATATACTGATCTATGAGTTCAGCAGGATGTCATTAGGAGTCATGTTATTGCTGTGTTCTTTTAGGAGAACAGTAGTATTTTGTTTTCCCCTAAGGCCACAGACTATTTAGTTTCAGGTTCTTGACCACCCAGGCAGTATTGGTGATGGGGTCTATCTCATGGAGTGTGCCGTAATTTCAATCAACTAATGGTTAGTTACTACCACAATTTTTGGGCCACTATTGTACCAGCACATCTTGCAAAAAAAAAAGTCACCATTGCAGATCATAGGGTTTATAACTGGGTTAATGTTTAGCTTTCTCCTTTGATAGTCTGTAGAGTAGTTCCCAGCACCATGAACAGTGGTCAGCAACAGTAAATGTATCACCAAACTTCTCCATATTCAATGGGTTCTGCACATATTGTCTCTAGCTTTGGAATGGAAATGTTTACTCTGCAATATTGTGTACTGGAAATGTGTAATTTGCTTGTGGATGTTATAGGGGCTCAGAGTTAAGAGACCGCCTTGACTCTCAGACAATGCAGTGTTGAGCTTAATAAAAAAAAATTGGGAAATTTTGAACTTAGAATTAGGGTATTTTTTTTCATGATATGGCACTAGGCTCATGGGGTCTAGGCATAGATGCTGCTGTTTGAACAAGAAATGCCACCCCCAGGCTCATGTGTATGAATAATTGGGCCTAGCTGGTAACACTGTTATAGAAGGTTGCAGAATCTTTAGGGAATCGAGCATTGATGGAAGAGATGCATCACTAGGTTAGACCTAGAAGTTTTGTAGACTGGCCCAATGTCCTAAATACTCTTTGCTTCTTCATTTCAGGTGCAATGTCACCAGCTGTCTCTGTCTCCTTCATCACCATGATGAACTATAGCATACCCTCAAATTGTAAACCAAAAGAAACCCGTTTTCCTTTAAGTTGTTTCTTTCTAGGTATCTGATTACAGAAAAATTTTTACTTGTTCCATTGTCTCCAAATTGTTTCCTTCCTTTATCTCTTGAATGCCCTGTAATCATTGTTCAGATCAAGTTTACCAGTGACCCCCATGTTACAAAATGCTAGTCTTAATTCTTAGTCCTTGCCAAAACTGTGATATCTTCAGTGCCATTACCTCAATCAATGGCTACTCCATGTTCAATTAATTACGTTTTTCTCTGCTACTCTTCTTCTTCTCTTATCTATTTTTATTTTCTTTCTTTGGCTGTGCTCAATGTCCCTTGCTCAATGTAGTCTTCACACCACATTCTGGCCATTCTATCTTCCATAATACATGCAATTATACCATTTCTTATCGGTTTTCATATTGTTTATTTTGAGATGGGAAGAAGCCTTGAGGAAGTGAAGTCATGACTGAATGTATATTTTGACATGGGAATGGATTGTCAAGGACATGAGACAATTGACACAGCCATTACCTATACGGTCCAGGCTCAAGAGGAGTGTAGGCAAAGCACTACCCAGGGAATCAAGGGTTTGGGTTTATGAACAACTGACTGGTTGCTATGTGCAAAGACTAGCAACTGCAGCTTCTTTTTCCTGGACGTTTACAGCCTGAGATCCCTAGCCTAGAGAGGTGACCTACTGAGTAAGTTAACTCCTCCTCCTGTGCTGTTCTAATAAACATGCTGAGGTTCCAAGTTAATGAAGTAATGGTAGGAGAATCCTATCTGATCTCAAATTCACGGTAAGTGTATCTGTGTACCTGTCCTTTTCTCGATTTCTTTTGTCACCCCTAATCAGGATTCCAGGACCCAAACTGCACAGGCCACAGCAATTTCTATTGTAATATCAGTACCAACCTACTACAAGGCATCATCATCTCGTGTCTACATTAGCTTTCCAGATGGTTCCACCTCCTTTGTTCTGTCTATTCTCAAAACAGAAGACACAGTGAGCCAATTCAATTCCACATCAAATTATGCTACTATGCTAGCTAGTGTTTTGTCAACTTGGCACAAGGTTGAGTCATTTGGGAAGAAGCAACCTCAATTGCAAAGATGCCTCCACAAGATCGGCCCCATGGGAACACTTTTGGAACATTCTCTTGGATAATAATAACCATAGGGTCTAGTACACTGAGGGTAATGCTACCCCTCAGCAAGTAGTCCTGGATGGCATAAGAAAGCAGGCTGAGATATCCATAAAGAACAAACCAGTAAGCAGCATTCTTCCACAACCTCTGCCTTAGTTCTTGCCTCTAGGTTCTGCTTTGAGTTCCTACTGCAGCATCCCTTAAGTGATGGGCTATAAGGCATAAGAGGAAATAAACCCTTTCCTCCACAAGTTTTTATAATGGCCATTGTGTTTTATCACAGCAGTAGAAATATAACTAAGACAGCTACTCTCTGTTGGATGATTTTTTTTCACTTCTTAGTAAAAGCCAAAGGTGTTACAGCAACCTTAAAAGACTCAATTATCTCAGCATCATTTCAACTCTCTGAAGTTATCTCCAATTATGCTTATCCGTATTCTCAACTATACACACATTAGCCCTATGCTATCCCCCCCCCAGTTACATCATGATTCAATATCAGGACCTATAGACAAGCTTTCTCTGGTTTAAATGTGCTGCATCCTGGTCAATGCCAAAGTATGGTTCTCACTTCCCTAGGGTTTTTATTCAATGTCCTCCTGCCTAGGCCAAGGACTTAACACTTATATCTCCAAAAAAAAAAAAAAAAAAAAAAAACTGTCTTGTCTCTCTGTTTTCTTTTAGTTTTCTTCTCAGCATTTATAATATAACACCCTATATATTTTGGTCAATTCAAGATGCCATAGCAAAAGATCATAGACTAGACATTGTAAATATTCATCAGAGTTCTCAAAGGTATCAAAATCCAAGATCTAGATGCAGACAAATTCTAGTTCCCTTTGAAACATTTTCTCTTGGCTTATAAGCAACTTCCATACCTTCATAGCTCACAGGTGTGTCCCCACCCAGATCAGGGAAAGTGGGAGGGGGAAATGTCTGTAGAGTCATCAGTTTTTAGAAGAGCACTAATTCCTCAGACCAAGGCCCCATTCTCATGGCCCCATCTAAACATAACTGTTTTCCCCAAATTCCATCTCTAAATTCCACATTGTGACTTTGTACTTCAACTTATGAATCTGTGGGAAGATTCGGTGTTAGACTATTACATACACATTCTACAGTTTGTCTTACTGATTCAGTCAGTGATATCACATAGACAACACTAAATACCTGGCTGATCTTGGTTATTGTCTGCCTTATTGGAATTGATAATTTATAAAGTTTGGAATTTGTATTCATTTGTGTTCACTATTTTACTCCCTGTGTTTTCAGTAATCCTTGGCAAGCAGTATGGGCTCAATAAATATTTACTGATTAAGTGGATGGAACAAACAAATTAATTATAGCCTGATGCAAGCGCTAAGTAGGAAAGAAACAGACTGATTGACCAGAATGGAGGCCATCAACCTTGGCTGGTTGTTCAAATCACAGTAGGGAGTATTTGCAGATGCCTAGAATCCAACCTCCAAAATTCTGCCTTACTTGGTCTAGAAGGGCCCTGGCCATTGTCTTATTTTTAATGTTCACTAAGTGATTCTCAATGTGACGCAAACCTGAGAGCCAATGAATTGAACCTAACTGGAAACATGAGAACCTACTGAAAATAAAATACATGGGGAAGACGTCATCTTTTGCTGACATGGTATCATTTATGTGGAAATTTGGAGGGTAAAATAAATAAAGTACAGGCAATTTGAAGGCCAGGAGGAGGTTTAGTTCCTGGCAGAGGGTCAGAATAAGAGTGAAAACATTAGATTACAATTGAGTTTGGTGTATTCTCAGAACAGAAGGTTATTGTGGGTGGTGCAAAGCAGGAAAGAAGAGTGGGACACGATGAGATTTAAAAGGTACACAGGAACTACATTATGCTGGCCTGGGTAAACCGTGCACAGTATTTAAAACAAAAAACCAAAAAAAAAAAAAACAAAAAAAAACAAAAAAAAAACCTTACTTCATGAGATGAGAACTGTGAGAAGATTTTTGAGGAGGATACCATCTGATTTACTTTGTTGCACAAAGGCATTAGTGAACACAGAAAGAACTCAGGAGGCTGCTTTGGTACTCTAAAAGCCTGAACTATGCTAATGGCTAAGGGTATTCCCTGCTGTCTACATGATACAGTCAACTCTGCTCAGAGAACCACACAAGGCCTGTTGTTTGAGGACATCTTTCCGGAAATTTTTTTAAACATTTCAGGACCTAGCTCATTCTGTAATTAGTGGCTTTACAACTGGAGTCTCTATGCCCCAATTTACCCAGGCTGCCCTAATGGGTCAGGTAGTAGAAAAGGAGCTATCTATCTACCTATCAAATGGAAGGGATTTTTTTTAAAGTGATAGTAGCATTTCTTCATATGAACTTTAAAGAACTCCACTAATTTCCAGTCCTTATTCTTTTCTGCTTTCTGGGAGATTAAGACATGAACGCACATGAAGGCAGGGGGAAGGAGGGTTGGGGGTCTTAGGGGAGAGGGGATATCGGGAAAGGTTTTACCACTGGCAATGTAAATGAAGATGATATTCAATAAAAAAAATTAAAAAAAGAAGTGACAGAAGAGAAAACAAGCTAACTATCCAAAGGGAGATATAAACAAAAATCTACAACTTCAATCTTTTGTTTGGCACTCACCTTATGCTTAACCTTAACATGGGCTTTGCCCATGTTCCTGTTTTGTCTCCATCACAATCCAATGGTGTAGGGAATATGATCGCATGATGATGATAATAATCATGACTAACATTCCCTAAATGCTCACTATCAGCCAGTCATTAAGCAAGGTATATATATATATATATATATATA
>BDUI01004014.1:47464-69690 GCA_002335545.1 Apodemus speciosus
AAAAAAAAAAAAACAAAAAAAAAATGAAAGAGCAAAAGTTTTAGTTGTTGACTAGAGCTGATGATTTTTTTAATACCTAGATAATGGCTGACTGCAAATATCATTAGTTAAAAATGAAAAAAATGATGTAAATTGTTTATTTGATTATTATAGTTGATCCTGTAGTTAATGTTATTGCATGTATTATACATATGTTTTAGGATAACAGAACATTAACTCATGTCAGAAACCTCAGGTTTCCAATTTACCTTTTTAAGGGAGACAGCATAAAATAACATTAATATATTTCTGGAATTTTCTTAGCAAAAATATTTAAGAAAAACATGTGCATTGGTTTAGGAATTCAAAATTCTGAATGTAATAGAAAAATTACATTTGCCATAGACAATCAAACTATAGAGGTTTTACATACAGGCCTATAGAGTTTTTGTTTTGTACAGAATATAATATTTTAAGACTGAAACATACATATGTCATCAACTTGAAGAGACCTGGTTTAGTTCACCAAAGAATGGTAAGAGAATCTCAGGAAATTATTCAAAGGGTCAAGTTCTTGCCACACAAGGAGAAGGGCCACAGTTCAGGTCTCTGGGATCTACATAAAAGCATAATAGGGTTGCTGTTGATTCCCAAGTAGAAGCTGGCTGGCCACAGTCACCAAAACTATGATTTATGGATTCAGTGAAAGGCCCTCCCTCAAGGAAGTTGGAGATCCATATGGGAAGGTGGGTCATACCTGAACATGCAAGCACACATGTTCATATGTGCATATGATAGATGTGTATGCACATATATATAATGTTTACATACATATATAAGCAAAAAACCAACAAAAATGACAAAGTTAAATAGGAAGTTCAATGAATGGTGGTCACTGTATTAAAATAGCTCTCTAATAAACCAAAAACTGCCTCAAAACACAAAATGTAAAAGCAAGCAATCCTAGGAAATTCTAAGTCCTAAAATGCTTATATGTGTTCATCCTGCTCACTTCTTTCTTTTTTATCTTCAAACATTTATTACCTTAATTTTCTTTGATATTTATATTCACCCAGCAATATTTATGAAGCATATATTATGTAGCTAGAAGTATTCCATTAACTTGGGTGACAGCATGAAGGGAGAACACAATCCCTGCTGTGACAAGGATAAAGATCAGAATAGGCAGACAGAAAAAGAAATGCATATTTCATGTTTTATTCTAATATTCTAAGTAACATTTTTAAAGTACATTTCTGATTATGAATCTTGAACATATAAACTTAATGTAGACATATAGAATAAATAAACAACTAAAGAAAAATAAATWCTTCCCTTTTAAAGAGAGAATTTATATGAAAATAAAAAATATTAAATATTTGTTCTTTGGCATATCAGAAACATTCAAGGTCCCCTTTTCATCCACAGTTTCCTCAGAGCGTGTTTCACCTCTGCATTCCTCAAGCTATAGATTAAAGGATTTAACATGGGTTCAAAAATTGTAGCACACAGAGCCATTGCATTGTCTATAGGATAAGTGGCCACAGGCCTGATATACAAGATGATACAAGGTACAAAGAAAAGCACAACCACTGTGAAGTGAGAACTGCATGTGGAGAGAGCTTTCCGCCTTCCTTCAGAGGTGTAAGACTTCAGGGAGCAGAGGATGACTACATAGGAAGTGATGAGAATAAGGAAAATGGTCACACACATCACCCCACTGTTGAGAATGAATAAGAGATCCAGGATATGGGTATCCATGCAGGCTAGTTGCAACAATGGGAACAAGTCACAGATCACATGATCAATGACATTCGAACCACAGAAAGGTATTTTATACATAAAGAGAAGCTGAATGGATGCATGAGCAAATCCTCCTACCCAAGCACCTCCCACCATCAGCCAGCACACTCGAGGACTAACAATGGTCGTGTAGTGCAGAGGTTTACAGATAGCCACATAGCGGTCATAGGCCATCACGATGAGAAGGATGATCTCTACCCCACCAAAGAAGTGTGCAGCAAAGAGCTGGGCCATGCAGCCTTCTAGGGAAATGGTAGTATTCTCAGAAAGAGAGTCCACAATCAACTTGGGAGCAGTGACTGAAGAGTAGATGACATCCAAAAGGGACAAGAAAATGAGGAAAAAATACATGGGAGACCTCAGATTCGGACTCACTGTTACAGTTACAACAATCAGTAGGTTTCCCAAGAGTGTGGCCACGTACACGATAAGAAACAAAGCAGAGAATATTATTCTCAGCTCCGGAATCTTTGTAATGCTCAAAAGAATGAATTCAGTGACATTGTTTGCATTCTCCATTTGATGTGAGCTGGTAAAAAATGGAATTCTAATCTGGAGAATCTGTAATTATTTTTTAAAAAACAGAGTATTATTTGTAATTAGTGAATATTGGATGTACTAGACATTGTTGCACGCTGTTGTCCATCCTCCTAATCTTGCTGTTTCTTCAACTGACCATGCATACTACCATGTGTGATTTTATCACAAAGCCTAAATTTCAGCTACTAATAATAAAGTCTGAAGGCGACTTTTGCCCTAATTTCATAATCCTCACCCAGATTTAACTCTGATTTTCTGTTATGGAGCTTGATTCTGGGATAAGAATTCCTGCTTCATCATTCTTGTGCATACACAGTTCTAAAAATATATTATTAACAACTTAGTGGAAGTATGACAGTAGAGGATATGAGTCCACTGATGAATGATAACTTGTTTAATACAATCTAAGGCTTACATTTTTCTCTCCCTGTCTCACTCTCCTCAACTGCTTTAGTTTCTGTTTTCCATATAGCCTGCCTCCATACAGCCCTTCCCTAGGTGTCTGCTTTTGGAAAATTTGCAGACAGGCTGTTGATCTTCATTTATCATTAAATAAACTAAAGAATTTGGAAAGTAAAAAAGATTATGTATTTATATAGAACAATAAATATTATGTAATAAGCAATATTATATATATAAATTTATAAGAGTATAGTCTATGGTCATATCTGAAGAATTTCTATTTATTGAGGACTATAAGTATTAAGTCCAACTAAGAAGCTGCCTTCTAAATTGTCATTATTTATATAATTGTCATTATATATGGTATATATATAATGACATTATATATATGATGACATTATATAATATATATAATGACAAATCATATATACATATATATAAAAGAATTTTATACATAAGTATAATAACTTTTTGAAATTGTTTACAAACAATGGATTTCATTGTGGTAGGATTTTTTTTTTGCTGATTCTTTTCTACCTCTCTCTGCCATACCCCTACCTCGCACTTCCCTTCTCTAGTTTTCTTTCTACTTTAATGTTATGTAGAATCCTGTACTTTTTCTTCTCACTTCCTTAAAACCTTTCTCCTTCTTCACAGTTCCTTTTTTACTTCTATAATGTCCCCACATACATATATACATAAAATACACAATTACAAACATGCCCACATATACATACATACTGGAACACCACACACCTTTCTGTAGTGCAGTGAGAAACACCCTGATTTCGGAGTGAGCAAACTTAGTTCCCTTAGGCTGCAAAGCTCATTACTGACTGCTCAATGATCAGTCCTCCAGAAATAGAGCCAGTAATAGCCATCAGAATCAATGTGAGTTGGGGGCTGATTAAAGATGCAGTACTAAGATCTATACTATTTGGTTTAGTTTTGTTTTTTAATTTCTATGTAACTGTAATCTGTGTATCTATGGATGATGGCATACACATGTAATCTCAGCCTTGTTGCATCTGAAGTAAGAGGATTGTTAGCTGAAGGCAAGTCTGGGAAGTATAGTGAGTACCTGACTCAAAAAAAGCAAAACATTATATGAGATAAAAATTATTAACATATGATTTCTAGAAACAATAAATACAACTTTGAGAAGTCATGAAACTCAACAAAATATGTTTACTGGTTGAATCTATAGCACCATCTACTTTGTGCTCCGCTGAGGATACTGTCCTTCCTTATAGTGCTTTCATCAACATAAAAGAAATAATAGGCACATGAATGTTTCAAGAGCAGTATTCAATTATTCATCATGAACTTTTTCATTGTAATTTTCACAATTTTCTGCTGCTTCTAATTATATAGTCATCTGTTCACAAATCCATTACCTTCTTTTTCTATTCCTCCCCTCTTCTGCAAGACTCCCTTCATCATGGTTATCCTGCGCATGTGTTATATACACCATCACCAATTCCTTATTTAATTAATTTTTAAAATGCTATCTCCTTGTAATGGTGTTTAAAGATGATTAATTTTTACTTTCCTTTAAATGTCTAATGCTGTGCTATATACATTATAATTATTTAAATATAATTCATCTATGTGTAACAACTACTAAAGAAAAGGTGGCTGGGAATTCGAAAAGGAGCAAAGGAGATGAAGTTCATGAAAAAGGCTGAGGGGTAAAAGGGAAAATTATGTAACTATATTTTAATTAAAAATTTTAAACATTTTAAAAAATAGTGTTGCATCATAATTTGGCTGTTTGTCTCTTGGTAGCCTGCTTCAGATAACTCAATTAGTACCTTCTCACCTTTAATGCTCCACTTCATAGACATGATGTGGCCAAATTCAAGAGCTGAAACCTACCTTGGCCTACTAGTTCACTGTTGAACCACTGCCATCACAGCCTTTATAAATTAGCTTAGAAGAACCTTGCTGCTCAGATGTCTTCATTCTGAGACCACAATCATGCAAACAAAACAGGTAGATTCCTCACACATATCAAATAAAATTATACTTGGTAACTTAATTAYTGCAATAATTTTAAGTGTCACATCTCAAACTAATTGTCATGTCTATCAAGTCATTTTAAAGTACCTTCAGCTTCAGTTTGTCATCAATGTTGTGACTTCAAGAACCACTCACTTGATCCAATCATGTAAAAAGCATAGACTGTGCAGGTAAGTTGTCTAAGGCCACTTTGACCAAGAGTCCAGTATCAGGAGAGATGGTCTCAAGACAACGTTTCTAGAGAAGAGCATGCAGGCAATGCAGC
This sequence comes from Apodemus speciosus, assembly GCA_002335545.1. NCBI lineage: Eukaryota > Metazoa > Chordata > Mammalia > Rodentia > Muridae > Apodemus > Apodemus speciosus. The sequence continues at coordinate 52,476 of BDUI01004014.1, forward strand.
CACCTTGAGGAAGTAATATGTCAGCAATAAAATTTCCAGTGGCTTCAAGGGAAGATTGACAGATGCCATAAGTATCCCAGTACCTGCATAGGAAATAGCTTGTGGGTCAGAAAGGACCAGAAAATTTCTATGTAGATTTTCTTAAAAGGCAGCTATAAAAAATGTCTCTCAAAAATCACTCATGGCACTGTGTCTCCCATTTGGTTCTGTTGTGATCTTTCCAAGTAAACGGGCTCCAAACCACATTTTAGAAGGATTATTATTAGCATAATGTCTCTTAGGTAAGGGACTTGTGGAAAAAAAGGTCAGAATATAATTTGCTAGGACATATTTCTAAGGTGTGCATGTTTGCCTCATTTCAATCACATTCCTATGTGGCCAGGTCTCCACTGACCTAATCACTTTACAAGTGATTTCCCATCTACCTCTGCATTGATGAGGGCTTTCCCAGAGGCAGAAATAAACTGGAACAAGGCCAAGTTGACACTCTCCAAAATTATCAAAATTCATATATTATCATAGAACCCATTCAATTATTTATTCCAAAATCATTTTGCTCCTCGTGAACAGAATGGCCACATATTGGTCTGTCCAAATAAAAATGGATAATGGAAAAGTACTGGTTTTTATTTTTAACCTTAGTCACCTAGGAAGTATCTAGTATTAACATTTTCTTTATGTTCATCTACACTTTTACCTTTTAATATGATTATTGAAATATACATCAAATGCCACATTCCAACAAAATACCACATTTTCTTTCATTACATTATTTTTTTAATTTTGATACACACACACATATATATAAAATGCATTGTGATTGTATTTACATAATTACTTTTGGTTTTTCCCCCCTACCCTGTGCCAACCCATTTCTTCTTAACTGGCCTTTGTATCTAAATAACATCATTGCTTAATATATCCCAAACCTTACAATCTTTCTGCCCCATACCATTGTTTCCCATACCATTGTTTCCTGGACCTGGATATGTTATTTCTTTTCACTAGATATAATTATATGGCAAGAGTCTTTGAGATGTACTTGAGGTACTAAGAGACATCTTAATATTCTTTAAAACTATTTGCAAGCCAACTAATGTCTGTCCTCTAAAAATTTCTGGCTTGCTCGTATCTCTTCAGGTCTTTTGTTTGTTTGTTTTGTTTTATTGTTTTTTTTTTTTTTTACCTTTCTAACTGTGCTTGTAATCTGTGCAATTCATCCCCTCAGTTACCTGCTAAGAAATTGATATATTTTCCACGACACAGTTTTTTACCTTGGTTTCCTACTTGAAATCATTCATCTGTCTTAGAATTCAAGTTATTTTCTCAATACTGCTCCTTATTCCTGGGTTTTTATAATTCTTATCTAATCATAACACTAAGTAAACCATATGTCATTTACTTTAGTGCCTGCTGGTTTGTTTCTCAACAGAAGATTGTATTTTAGTACATGAAGCGCTGACTGCTTCGTCTTCCCAGCCTGCTCAATTTTTGTGTGAAAATGTCATTTTTATGATGAATTTGATATATTCAAACACTAAGGCAAACCAGATTTTCATACTCCAAAATCAAGTGTTCCAAGATCCAGCATTACTTTATGTTCAAATTATGTAAGAAATATCTCACTGAATTTGAGGAGGGGGATATTTGTGGGAACCATGAATTGGGATATGACAGTGAAAGAATCTCTGATTCACAAAGGGGTTTTTTGTACTAATATGGAACAGCCTGGTAATATCCATGGGCATTAAGGAGCTAAACTACATTGCTACAAATGAGGAGAAACAAAACAACAATGACAACAACAAACAACATAAATATACAAGAAAAATATCAAACAAAACGAAAAAAAAAAAAAACAAAGAAAGAAAATCTTCCTCCTAGGGCAAAGGGAATCACTAAGAACATGTAACAATTCCTTATATGTAAGTATAAACAATCAAAAAATTATTGTGCTTTGACCTCCATTGTCAAATGCAGGAATGAGAGTTAAGAGCTAGATTTGAATCCTGCAGCAGATTTGATGTAGGATTTTAGGAAAACAATTTTTGTAGCCTTTCAGCCTCTATTTTCTTTTTTATAAGATGGATATCTGTCTTTAAAATAATCAGTTTATAACCTGGCTTATACCATCTACCTAAGTAAATAGGTCTGATAGTTGATAGTATATTTAATAAAAACATGAGTCATACATATTGAGTAATAGCATGAAAATATTATTGGGTATAATTTAGTATGATTAAATGGAAGAATATTTGCTCAGGTTGCTACAATTGTTTACTCTAGTACTGATAAGAGAAAAATACCTATCCTTTATATTCAAGAAAAACTTTAAGCCATGAGAATGAGAAAATAAGAGAAAATTCAGAGTAATTTCAAATTTTCTACTTTACATTTTGTCCTAGGAGAAAGGAGACACATTAGAAATAATTTCTTACTTTCATGTACTTCCTTGTACTACTTTTTATTATTTTGATATAAATAATACCAGATACAAATGAAGTAAAAAAAAAAAGACAAAAGGCAACAAGGTTGTGTTTGTTCCTCATATGTCTAGTTTTCATTTATCTATTTTTGGTCTTACCAGACTACTCAAAATTTATATAAAGATCTGTAGAAAAGCCATTGTCACCCAAGGAGCAAATGAATGAAGTAATTCAATATGTAATAGTGAGTATCTAGAGAAAAACATAACCCAGAATCATTAAAACTGTATAGTTGGTGTTTTCTATTCGAAATCTAGAATCTATGAACATCGATTTTGAGCCTTGAAAACATACATTTAKAGTTACTAAAGACACAAAGTTCTAGTCATCATTATGGTCTCAAAAACCTCAATTGTCAGAAGTTTTATCTTTACTACATGTGRGATTTGTTAAGTGACTTCCACAGTTTATCACAAACATAATCCTACTTGTTTATGCATGTCACCACCTTCTTGTCATTTTGGAAAAGGGTAAGTGACTTGCCTCTTCAATAGATTCTTCATAGCATTCTTCACCTCCGTGTTTCTTGCTGTGTAAATGATGGGATTTAACATGGGAGTAAGAATTGCAAAGAACACAGTCACCAGCTTGTCCACCGGATAGGTGGTCACAGGGCGCATGTAAGTAAATATGCAAGGTACAAAGAAGAGAACAACCACAGTAAAGTGAGAGCCACATGTGGAGAGAGCTTTGCGTCTCCCTTCAGAACTGTGAGACTTCAAAGATTGCAAGATAACTATGTACGAGATGAGGAGCATGGTAAATATGAGAAAGCACATGGCCCCACTGTTGGCAGCCACTATGATGCCCAGCTTATGTGTGTCTCTGCAAGCAAGTTTCAACAATGGGAAGAGATCACACATGAAGTGGTCAATGATATTGGGGCCACAGAAGGGCAGGTTAATCATAAAAAATATTTGCATGGTGGCATGTAATATCCCTCCAATCCAGGCTACCACCACCAGGAGTCTGCAGAGGCCTTGACGCATAATGGTCATGTAATGCAGAGGTTTGCATATGGCCACATAGCGGTCATAGGCCATAACAATGAGGAGGATAATTTCTGATCCTCCAAGGAAGTGCTCCACAAAAAGCTGAGTCAGACATCCAGCCAAGGATATTGTCCTTCTCTGATAGAGGAGGTCAATTATCATTTTGGGGGTGGTGACAGAGGTATAGAAGGCATCTATGAAGGACAAGTAAGTGAGAAAGAAGTACATGGGAGCTGAAAGGGTGGGGCTGAAGGAGATGGTGAGGACAATGAGCAGATTAGCCAACACGGTAAACAGGAAAACAAACAAAAAGACAATGAACAGTATTTTCTGCAAGTGTGGATTCTGCGTGAGACCCAGGAGAACAAATTCAGTCACATTACTGGGAAGACTGCGGAGCTCCATTCAGGACATAAAGCCTTTCCAAGCACTCAACTCCCTACAAAAACATAAAGGCAGGTCATTCATCCTAAATCATATAGTCTGATTTTCACACTACACCAGCAGTGCTTTCAGTAACTGTGGAGCACACTTAGTAATCTTTTAACCCAGTGGTTGCTCCCATTCTTTGTTTTCTCCTTATTATGGCCTCTTCATATACTAATACTATCATGTACAACACATTTATAGGGCAATAATTATTATTTAATTTATAGAAAAAATGTTGTTCTGTACTTTTTCATTTCTAAAATCCAAGTAATGTTTCTGGGTTGCTCTCATGTTCAGTGTGTCTGGGCTCTCGCCTAAGACTGTGTCTTTTCATACGATGAGACAGATTTCATACGCTAAACAGTGTTCGTCGCTGTAAAGACTATTCTTGTTTACTGAATTTACATCACAAATAGGCTACAGTGAAAGAAAGATATGGTTCAATGACTGTCACACTCACTAAGTCACTGCAGCCATGGTTACCTGCATAAACCTGCAAAAGTGCAACAAGGCACACATCTAACATACAAGAAGAAGGTCCCCACCCCAATCAGGGAATTATTGGCAATCATAGCTAGAGGAAAGAGAATTATTATTTTTTTAATGTGTGGCCACATTTAAATTAAGATTTCCCTTGCTCCAGTGGATGGTCCTATAAAATCATACATAAATAGTCACACTAATTGAGCCTAGTGGGTTATCGTCTTTCATTGTATACATGTATAAAGTTTTAAAGAATAAAGAAATATTAATTTTTAATGAACATGACCATAACATATCTCTAGTAAACAGGAATTTTAGCAAGATGTACAAATTGAAAGCAATATTTAGTCCATGACTTCTACCATACATATATGCTATATACACCTATTTCCTCAGGATGTTAGTATAACATCTAGCATAACACCTTTAAAGTCTACCACATATTGAATGATGAGAAAATACATGATGAACTTCATACTTTACAGATTTTTGTTTGAAAGTCTATAGATGCTTCAAAGTCCATGGATCAAGGGACCAAACTACCTTCAGCTACCCAGTCATTTATCCATGCTACAAACTGTATGATAAATATGATGAATCTTTTACAATCAAAGTGCATATAATATTTTAGTATATTTTAAAGGTTACAACAATGCTAATTATTTTTCAAGAAATTAATACATAGTTCATTATTCACTTTTTAGATAATTAAATATTGGCTACAAATATTGTTTATCCTTTAGAATTTATTTTTCCCATATTTTTTATCATGCACTCTTTGCCTTAAGTATTATTTGTCATATATACACACAGAGAATGTTATATGCAATATATATGGAATATAACATATACATATTTTTAAGCATATAAACAAAATCTGTTTTGTCTATAAAGTATATGTATAAACCATTATATGTACACATATATATATGTATAATTTCATATTGGACAACCATTTTAGCATAATCATCTTCAATAAATATACAGTTTCAATAGATGGGAAAACTACTTTATTTAGGTTTTTAAATTCATAAAGATTTTACTTCATTAAAAGCTTTTAAGTTAGAACTTTAAAACAGAGGCAGAAAGAAATTGAGTACGAGGTAAGATAAAACACATATGTGAACATTACTGTAAACAAATATCAGTTAGGTAGTTACTCAGTAAATATTTGTTAGATATATGTGTGTCTATGTTTGTCTACATGAAGACTATAAAAATGTTTATGTTGAAAGCCTGCACTAGTCCCTATCCTGATGTGTTGTCTGTCTGCAGTTCATCTATATAGGAAAAGATTTATCACCCCTATTTCTATGTATTTTTAAATTATGTATTCTCAGTCCTCTGCCATGTTACATTAGACCCTGTTCATAAAAAGAAACAACAAAAATGTGTTCTTAGTTTTTAAAACATCATAGAAATTAACCACAATATGAACAGTAGTATTGAGTCCTCTATAAAGTATTTTCTAAAATTTATTTCTGTTAACTCATTAATATATTATGGTCATCTTCTCATATCATTATATTTGTAAAAATTCCTTATTAAAACTAAATTTTTATACAGTGTAGGTCCAAAGATTTTTTTTAATACCAAGGTTTTATTTTGAACCAACTAGATATTGAACATTTTTATAAACTCCCTTGATGTAATGTTCTCCTGACATTTTTAATTAGACTTCTCAGAACTGAAAACATCATTTACACAATAAAACATAAAAGCAAAAAACAATCGTAGAAAAACTCCTGTATTATAAAATGAATTGGAAAAATTTAGTTGGAAAAGTTAATATATAATGTGACTTTTGCTAACTTAAGTATATTTAAATATATGGGAAAGATTCCAGAATACTTTTACTTCAAGTGTGAAACTATCATAGTGTTTGGCATGCTGAGAACAAACAAGCCTTGAATGGCTGAGGTGGTTGGTGAATTTATGAATTTTAAGTTCCATGTACTTTTTGAGGTCTATAATTATATGTTTCCTTTACAAAACACAAAATTCTCACCTATCAAATTGTCTGACACAGCTCAATGTCTTGGATCCCAGGTATCTGTTAGTTCCTAAAGACATAAAGCTATAAGCTTAAAGGTACCAACTAGCTCAGCCATAGTACATCCACTGTTGATTTTAAATGGCTTCATGGATAATACCTTTCTCTGGAGCTTACCAAGTGTAACCAACGTGCCCTGTGAGCAATCAAACCCTGAACTTTCTTAGACTTGACTAATTAGATCTCAGGAGCATTCCACTACCATTAGTAAGTTTTGCTAAAAACAATTATTTCACTGAATATTAAGGGAAATTTTATGGCATTTGAATTTAATTAACTTTGCCTTGAGTTGAACCACAATCCAAAAATATCAAAACAATTACTAATGAACTTCAATATTTGATGAAAATGAAGTAAGAATATTTATGTGGGATATTGAAAGTACGTATTTACATTAACATTTAGGTGGGTAAATTTAATTTTGTCATTTTTATTATAATATTTTATTTATCAATCCATATTTCATTGTTATATTGAAATATTTTTCAGACATAATAAGCCTTAGTTATGATCTGTGTTGTTATAACAGCATATCACACCAGACATAATTTACAGTACTTTAAATGAGTCTTTGTCACACTAATTATTGAATCATATTATTACCATGGTGATGAAAATAGATGTCTTAGGGATTTATTGCTGAGAAGAAACACCATGACTATAGCAACTCTTCTAAAGGCAAGCAATTAATTGAGGCTGGCTTACAGTTTCAGAGGTTCAGTCTATTCTCATCATGGTTGGAAGTATGGCAGCATCCATGCAGATGTGGTACAGGACAAGGAGCTAAGAGTTCTACATCTTGATCCAAAGGCAGTAGTAGGAGGCTGTCTTCTGAGGCAGCCAGAAGGAGGGCCTCTCTCTGCACTGGGCAGAACTTGAGCATTAGGAGCCCTCAAAGTCTATCTACATAGTGACAGACTACCTCCAACAGGGCCCCATTTTCTAGCAGTGCCATTTCCCAAGGGCCAAGTATATTCAAACCATCACATTGATCAAATTCTTCAATTCCATTCAGAATTTTAAAATACACTTTAGTCATTTATATTGAACCTACAGAACAAAAGAAGACTGGTATTTTCATATAATATAGAAAACAGAATCAGGTTATCAGAACATCATCTGCCAAGAAAAAGTAAAAGCCAAACCTCTTTAATCAAGGCCCAATGCCATTATTCCCAGATTTTTGTCATTTTTAGTGAATATGTCATGGTAAATTTATGTTGTCATCCATTGTTAGGTACTAAAAGAAACATGCCAATATTTGAAATTGCTTTTAAATAAATTCAAATAAATTTGGGCATATTACTAAATAAAATTACATGTATCCAGTTACATTCAAATAGATTTCCTAAAAAGAAAAAAAAGAAAAAGAGAAAAAGATGTGTTATTTTCTTGAGAAAATGGTAAGGTAAAGAAAAAATACTTAACAAACCTGAGATCACATTGCTAAATTTAGTAACTGTTCATCCAGTCTGAATTGAAATGGGTACAGGCATGAATAGAGTTAGATTACAAAAATCATTACTGTTTTCCTTCTTTATTTATTAGATATTGTCTTTATTTACATTCCAAATGTTATCTTTATCCACTTTCCTGTTGTCCCTCCAAAAACACGCTATCCTATTCCTCCTCCCCCCTGCTCACCAACCCACCCATTCCCGTTTCCTGTCCTGGCATTCCCCTATACTGGGGCATCAAGCCTTCTCAGGACCAAGGGTTTCTCCTCCCTTTGATGTCCATCAAGGCCAACTTCTGCTACATATGCAGCTGGAGCCATGAGTCCTTCCATGTGTATTCTTTGGTTGGTGGTTTAGTCCCTGAGAGCTCTGAGGATACTGGTTAGTTCATATTGCTGTTCCTCTTATGGGGCTGCAAGCTCCTTCAGCTCCTTCAGCTCCTACAGTCCTTTCTCTAGCTCCTACACTGGGGACATTGTGCTCAATCCAAAGGTTGGCTGAGAGCACCCACCTCTGTATTTGTTAGGTATTGGCATAGACTCTCAGAAGACATATATATCAGGCTCCTGTCAGCAAGCACTTGTTGGTATTCACAATAGCATCTGGGGTTGGTTAATGTATATGGGATAGATTCCCCAGGTGGGGCAGTCTCTGGGTTGTCTTTCCTTCGGTCTCTGCTCCACACTTTGTCTCTGTATCTCCTCCCATGTGTATTTTGTTCCCCCTTCTAAGAAGGACTGAAGCAAACAGCTTAGGGCAAACCCATGCAAGCTCCCTGACTGTTGGTTCAGTCTCTGTGAACCCCTATGAGTCCAGATTAGTTGATTCCATGTGTCTGTGTGTGTGTGTGTGTGTGTGTGTGTGTGTGTGTGTGTGTGTGTGTGATGTTCTATACTCCTTTGGCTCTTACAATCCTTCCTCCCCTTCTTCCACAGGATTCACCAAGCTCTACCTAATGTTGAGTGTGGGTCTCTGCATCTGTTCCCATCAGGTGCTGGATGAAGCCTCTCCGATAACAGATATGCTAAGCTCCTGTCTAGAAATATAGGAGAATATCATAACATAATTTTATTGAATTTTTTCCAGTCTTATTTGGTTCTATTCTTGATCTCTGGGCTATCCAGGCTCCATTTCCTGGTCCTCCAGGCAGTGTCAGGGAAGTACTCCCTCTCATGGTATGCATCTCAAGATTGGTCACTTCCACAATTTCTGCAGTATTTTTAGTCTAGGTTGTTTCCACTTGTGTTTGTCATGAATAAAGCTGCTATGAACATTGTTAAGCAAGTAGCTTTGCAGGAAGATGTAACATCTGCTTAATATATGTGTAAGAGTGATATAGCTGGATTTAGAGGAAGATCAATTCCCAATTTTTTTGAGGAACCCCACATTGATTGATATAGTGACTATACAAGTTTATCCTCTCCACAGCAATGAATCTTAGTCCTCTGTCATATGTGCAGTTGGTGAAATTTTTCCCATTCTATAGGCTTCCATTTTGACCTTTTGAGTGTGTCCTTTGTCTTACAAAATCTTTTAAATTTCAGTTTCAGGATCATGAGGTCCCATTTATTATTATAGTTGCTTGGTTAGAATTTACCTCCTATGCCAAAATATCATAGAAATACTTTGATTTCTTCCTCCCCAACTTATATCCTCCTTGATCTCCTTTTTTTTTTTTCCTGAGACAGGGTTTCTCTGTATAGCCATTGCTGTCCCGGAACTCTGTAGATCAGGCTGGTCTCAAACTCAGAAATCCACCTGCCTCTGCCTCTGCCTCTGCCTCTGCCTCCCAAGTGCTCAGATTAAAGGCATGTGCCACCACTGCCTGGATCTCCTTGATCTCCTTTATTGTTTCTGATTTGTTAATTTGGATAGTCTCTTTCTGTATTTTGGTTAGTTTAACGAAGGGTTTGTCTATGTTGTTTATTTCCTGAGAGAACTATTAGTTTCACTGATTCTTTGTATTGTTCTTTTAAGTTTCTGACTGACTGATTTCAACTCTAAGTTTGATAATTTACTGCTCTCTACTCTTCTTGGATGTGTTTCCTTCTTTTAGTTCTTGAGTTTTCAGGTTGCTAGTGTGAGATCGCTCTAATTACTTTAAGAAAATGCTATGTTACAAACTTTTCCTGTTAGCATGGCTTTCATTGTGTCCTATAAGTTGGGTTAAGTTGTACATTCATTTTCATTGAATTTTAGGAGTCTTTTTAATTTCTTTATTACAAAGTTGTTCAGTTTCCATGAACATGTAAGCTTTCCATTGTTTCTGTTGTTGAAATCTAGCTTTCCTTTCATGGTAGTTTGACAATTCCTATATTCCTGGCTATTGCCCATGCCCAGTCATGCCCCAACCCCTACATGATCATTAGTCATCTGCTGCTCAGGTATAGGCCATACCAGTCAGAACAGGAAAGAGTACCATCTGCACTAGAAAATCTCCCACACTTTTGGTTCTGACTACAACACACCTCACAGACACCACTTTCTGTGGCCCACCTCCAACACTGTGCCCCTACCTCCCACCTATGGCCACACAATCCAGTCAGAATAAGAATGCTTTTTGCTGTCTGAACATACAATAAGCAATATTATCTGAGGGTAAGTGGTCTTGCTTTGCATAAAGTTGCTCACTAAGAAAACCATGAAGAATAAACCAGTAAGCAGAGTTCCATTCTTCCATTAGTCTCTGTTCACATTCCTGCTTCAAGTTCTTTCTTGAGTTCATGCCCTGACTTCCCTTCATGATGGAATGTGACCTGGAACAATAAGATGAAAAGAACCTATCTTCCCTAGAATACCTCGGTTCATGGTCTTTAGCACAGCAAAGAAATAAACCTAAGACAACTTCCTCATATAAAGGCCAAGAGAAAGGACCCAAGGAGCTGAAGAGGTTCACAGCCCCATAGGAGGAACAATAATATGTACCAACCAGTACCCCCAGAGCTCCCTGGGACTAAACCACCAAACAAAAAGTACACATGGCTCTAGCCACATATGGAGCAGAGGATGACCTTTTCAGACATTAGTGAGAGAAGAGGCCATTGATCCTGTGAAGCCTTAATGACCCAGTATAGGGGAATTCCAGGTCAGGAAAGTGGGAAGAGGGGTTGGTAACTAGGGGAAGGGAGGATGGAATAGAAGATTTTTAGAGGCATAATGAGGAAAGGGGATACCATTTGCTGTATGGAGCAGAATGTTGGGTCTTGTTTATGTTTCCAGTCTGTTAGTCTATGTCTTTTGATTTGAGAATTGAGGCCGTTGCTGTTAAGAGATATTAAGGAATAGGGATTATTGCTTCCTGTTATTTTTGATGCTATTTTTATGTTTGTGTGGTTAACTTATTTTGGGTTTGTTAGAAAAAGATTACTTTCTAGGGTGTAGTTTCCCTCCTTGTGTTGGCCTTTTCCATCTATTATCCTTTGTAGGGCTGGATTTGTAGAAAGATATTGTGTAAATTTGGTTTTATCATGGAATATCTTGCTTTCCCATCCATGGTGATTGAGAGTTTTGCTGGGTATAGTAGCCTGGGCTGGCATTTGTGTTCTCTTAGGGTGTGTATGAGATCTGCCCAGGATCTTCTAGCTTTCGTGGTCTCTGGTGAAAAGTCTGGTGTAATTATGTTAGGTCAGCCTTTATATGGTACTTGACTTCTTTTCCTTACTGCTTTTAATATTCTTTCTTTGTTTAGTGCATTTGATGATTTGATTATTATATGACAGGAGGAATTTCTGTTCTGGTACAGTCTGTTTGGAGTTCTGTAGGCTTCTTGTATGTTCATGGGCATCTCTTTCTTTAGGTTAGGGAAGTTTTCTTCTATAATTTTGTTGAAGACATTTACTGGCCTTTTAAGGTGTAAATATTCACTCTTTTCTATACCTATAGTCCTTAGGTTTGGTCTTCTCATTTTGTCCTGGATTCCCTGGATGTTTTAGGTTAGGAGCTGTTTGCATTTTGCATTTTCTTTGACTGTTGTGTCAATGTTATCTATGGTATCTTCTCCACCTGAGATTCTCTCTTCTATCTCTTGTATTCAGTTGTTGATGTTTGCATCTATGACTCTTGACTTCTTTCCTAGGTTTTCTATCTCCATGGTTGTTTCTTTTTGTGATTTGTTTATTGTTTCTACTTTCATTTTTGATCCTGGATGGTTTTGTTCAATTTCTTCACCTGTTTGTTTGTGTTTTCTTGTAATTCTTTTAAAGGAGTTATTTATGTACTTCTTGAAGTCCTCTATCAGCATCATGATCTGTGATTTAAAATCCAAATCTTGATTTTCTGGTGTGTTAGGGTATCTAAGACTTGCTGTTATGGGAGAACTGGGTTCAGATGGTGACATGTCACCTTGGTTTCTGTTGGCAACGTTCTTATTTTTGCCTTTTAACATCTGATTATCTCTGGTTTTAGTTGGTCCTGATGACTCTGGCTGGAGCTTGTCCCTCCTGTGGGCCTGCAAGCCTGTCTCAGCACCTGTGGGAGACCAGCTCTCCCCTAGCACAGAGGGCTGTGGCTCAGCCTAGCTTCTGGGTGCAGATGGAGCTGGCAGGACCCTGTCCTGCTGTCCAGACACTTCTGTGTTCCCTATGCTCCTTGCTGTTACACTCCTTGCATAGTCACTAACAAGAAAATGGTGATCTCACCTCCCAACCCAGGAGTCAAAGTACTCAGTATCCTTTGTCTGAAGTCCTCTCTAGAGGAGAAGTATAAGAGAGAAAAGTTGATGGCTGGGGAAAAAAGTCAGGTAAGAGATTAGGAATATATTTGAATGTTCTAAAAAACAGTTCAACAATTATAATTTACCAAAATGTTTGCAAACTTTAAAATATTCAAAAAATTAGTCATCTAAACTGTAAGAATTGGTAAATGTATGTGATGATGTGTATGACAATTGTACAAATTTTGCAATATGATCATTTACATTTCAAATTGTCACAATATTCAAACAACAATGCACAATTACTATATACCGGTTAAAATTATTTTAAAGTGACTTATACTAATAAATAAATAATAAAGAAAAATAATTTGGCCAACTTAACAAGAATTGAGGTTTTTGAGCCTGATATTTCTATCTCTTTCATACATGTTATCACTGATAGCTCACTAGAGTAATTCAGTCATAAGATATGTTAGCCTAAATGAACTATATTATTACTTCAATAAACTCCATTGTTTTCTAGGTAAGATTTGTCCTTTGGAAAATAAAATGTTGAATGAACTATACTCTTTAACTCTGTAGCTTTTTCTCTACAAAGTCACATCCAAAAAGTAATGAACAAAATAATGCCTTTGAAGCCTCAGACTAAGCTTGTCTCTTCATCTCTATTCACATTCCAAAGATAAACAACTACATTAAGTGAAAAATATAATGGGAAATACTGTTCAAGTTCTTTCGATTTTGTTAAAATTACTTTATTTGACAATTTCATACATGTACACAAGATACTCTGGTCACATTTACTAATCACACCAACCTCCAACCCAATAAGTCACCCCCCCCCCACACACACACACACTCACACACAGAGTATTTATTTTAACATCTGCTTTGTGGCCTATTGATTTTAATCAAGTCACTTACAAGGGTGTGGGTGTGGAACTATGTCCAGTATTATTTCACCAGTGGCTGAATCACTGAAGACAATGAGTTCCCCTCCCCCAGCAATAATCAGCTGGCTAGACATTTCCAGGAAGGCATGAATATCAGAGTAGTAACTCTTCCATCAGTGAGTGACTGTTAGTGGGTCTAGTCTTGGGCAGACTTTGTGCAGGTAACCACAGTACTGTGAGTTCATGAATGCAGCACTTACAACATGCCTAGGAGACTATGTTTCATAGCCTTGATTCCTAATTTTAGATTCTTACATTTTACTCACCTTCTTTTGCAATATTTCTGAGAGTTGGAGCAGGGATTATGGAACATGCTTTGAGAGCCAAGTACTTAGAACTATTTTATTTTCAGTTCCTTGACCAGACATAATTGTGTCTTTACATTAAATTCTTCTCATTAACTCAGAGAAGCTTGCCAAACTGACACTAGACTGTGGTATAAACATAAATATCAGGAAGCAGTTTGACAACACAGCCATATAGGAAACAGAAGCAAGGGTTTATTTCTAATCCTCCTAGCCTGTCACCAATCATGACATCATAAAACAAATGCTTTCTATACCTTTTCCTCCTGCCTATAGGCCCCTGCTGATGGAGTGGCTCAATAAGTTCAAGGCCAGATCAGAACATGTTTACATGTTGTGGGTCAATCAGTCATAGTTATCCTGTCTTTCTTCAAACTGACCCACACTAAATTAGGGAGGATAGAACCTTCAAGAGACTTGATCATCTCCCAGTCCCCAAAAAGAAGTTTCAGTTACCTGCATTCCACTATCCCTACTATGGAGAGTCATTTTCTGTCCTGTGTTCTTCAGCTGCTGATTATGGCTAATCCTGTTTACTGTGTGTGAGATTTCTCTGCTGCTATTTGTAGGGATTGTCAAGTGCAGGTGCTACATGGTTGTGAATGCAATTGCACAAAACAGTTTTGGCTACAGGAGCCCCATCAACTTGAATAATCCATCTCTGGCTTTCTAGTATAAAGATGGCTTTGCTCTTTCTTGTATGCTAATTCATTTTGCCTTTTTCTATGCCATATTAGTCCTCGAATACAACCTAGGTAAAAATTTCTGGGAAAGGGAGGGCATTTACTAGTAAATGAAATGGCTTTTATGTCCGTAAATAAACTGCCCTGGCTCTGGCCATTCGAGTGGCCAACCCAAGCATAACAGGGCACAGGGGCTGGATGCAGAGGCTGATGGACTTAATCATTCTTTGGCAAATTTTAGCCAACTCATGATGTTTGAGTTGTACTGGGAAACATTTGAAGCAGGAAATGTTTTGGAGAAATCTGAAGTTTTAATAGTAAAGAGAATTTAAGACCACCAAGAAAAAAGAATAATTGTCCTGAGTCAGTAAGGACAGGGATGTCCATAGAAAGTTCAAGTGAGAGAGTAGAGGAAGAAATAACTTGGTCTAGTGGATTAGTCAGCAATGGTGAGAGTGTCCATGAGGGGAGATCTCTAATAGTAGAAAGTTTGATCCAAAAATATTATTGAAAAAACTGGAAGATATATGTATAGTAAAAGAGATAAATGGATAAGTAGACAAATTTGGACCCTGCATGGGGCTGCTGGATTAATGAATTGCCTTTTCTAGAAAGATTGGAACATACTGATTTGAATCTCTGGAACTGCCTGCCTAAGGAAATTAGACCACAAGATTTAGGAGATAGAATTCAGGCTATGAAAGAGTTACAGTAGAAGCTGTGAGAGAAATTAATATTGCACATGGAAAATAGTTTGAAAAGCATCTTAAAAATAGACATTTGGATGAGCTTAGTAAAAAGATTTTGTAAATTTAAGACAAGTTAAGAAATATTAACATTACCCTGATTTGTTTAGCACCTTTCAGGCTAATGCTGTAACCACAGGTTTATGTCCAGATGATTTGTGACTTGGAGATTTTTTTAGGGTTAAAAGTTAATGTATAACTTGCCTTTGCAGACACTGAACTCTGACTTTACGTGTGCATTGTGTTTTCTGGTGCCATAGTTACATGTTTCTTTTCCAGGAAAAATAATGAGTTTGAGAAAAATAATCAAAACGATTTTGATTATGTACAATTGTAATAACAAGGAAGTGCATAACCAATGAACGACTGAGGCAAACTCAGAGGTTGGAGAAAGGGAGAGAGGGAGGGAAGGAGGAAGGGAGGGAGGGATGGAGGGAGACAGGGAGAAACAGGAAACCGAAAATTATCTCCGAGTTGATTTTGTGCCATCCCATCCTCCCATTCTCAAGTCCCCAAATTGATAGAGGCTGGTCCTCAGCAAGAGATGGAGAATTTTTTCCTTGACATTTAATTCTTTAACTAGAAGACAAGGGGATAATCTTTCCTGGATTTCCCCTGGCATAGATTGCTGATGGGCTGCCCTACTCTTGGGTGCCATTGGAGTTCTGGTGTGCCTTGCCACAAGCAATGTTATACTCAAGTTTTCTCTGTGTACCTGTTGTTGCCTGTCTGGTCCACCTGGTAGCAAAGACACAGGACTGAGTGGGGGAACCTCTCCAAGTGCCAAAGATACCATAGAAAGCATTGACATGACAATCAAAGAAAATGAAAATGCAAGAAACTTGTAACCCAAATCATCTAGGAAATCCAGGACACAATGAGAAGGTCAAATCTAAGGATTATAGGTATAGATAAGAGTAAAGATTTACAACTTAAAGGGCCAGCAAATATCTTCAATAAAATTATGGAAGAAAACTTCCCTAACTTAAAGAGAGAAATGCCAATGAATATACAAGAAGYCTACAGAACTCCAAACAGACTGGACCAGAGCAGAAATACCTCCTGTCACATAATAATCAAAACCCTAAATGTATTAAAGAAAAAATATTAAAAGCAGTAAGAGAAAAAGGGCAAGACCTATCAGAATCACACCAGACAATGAAAGCTAGAAGATCCTGGGCTAATCTCATACAGATTCTAAGAGAACACAAATGTCAGCCAAGACCACTATACCCAGCAAATATCTCAATCACAATGGATGAAGAAACCATGATATTCCAACATGAAACCAGATTTACACAATATCTTTCAACAAACCCAGCCCTACAAAGGATAATAGGTGAAAACACCAATACAAGAAGGGAAACCACACACTGGAAAAAGCAAGGTAGTAACCTTCTTTCATCAAACCCAAAGGAAGATAACCACTCAAATATAAAAATAACATCAAAAATAACAAGAAGTAATAATCACTATCCCTTAATATCTCTTATCAATTGACTCAATACCCCCTCAATAAAAAGACAGACTAACAGACTGGATACATAAACAGAACCCTACATTTTGCTGTGTACAGGAAGCACACTTCAGTGTCAAAGACAAACACAATCTCAGAGTAAAAGGCTGGAAAACAATTTACAAGCAAATGGTCTCAGGAAACAAGTCAGAGTAGCATTTCTAATATCAGATAAAATTCACTTTCAACCAAAAGTCACCAAAAGACACAGGGAAGGACACTTGTTACTGGTCAAAAGAAAAATCCACCAAGAAGAACTGTCAATTCTGAACATCTATGCTCCAAATACCAGGGCGCTCTCATTTGTAAAACCAACTTTACTAATGTCCAAAGCACATATTGCAACTCACAAAATAATTGTGGGTTACCGTATATTGAACCATCCCTGCATCCCTGGGATGAAGCCAACTTGATCATGGTGAATGATCGTTTTGATGTGTTTTTGGATTCGGTTGGCC
>BDUI01004014.1:84575-108644 GCA_002335545.1 Apodemus speciosus
CTCTGCCTCTGCCTCTGCCTCTGCCTCTGCCTCTGCCTCTGCCTCTGCCTCTGCCTCTGCCTCAAGTGTTGGGATTAAAGGTGTGAGCCATAACCACCCAGCTTGGAGCAGATTTCTTAAGGATCTAAAAAACTCAAAGATTCAGGTGACATTTCTGTGGATGAACTTGATTTAAAAAAAGTATCTCAATTGTTTCTTAAGGGAATTGGAAAAGTTATATCATCAATGCAGTCAAAATATCAGGATAAGACAGTGTTGAGGGGTGAGCACATGCCCCACAATCAGAAGGATGACACTCTACTCCTAATTTCAGCTTTACCAGTCATGATTTAAATTTTACCAGTCTTTTTTCTATGTTCAATGGAATTTTAAAAAGAAATCAGCCAGACCCAATGACAAAATACACATATTTTAAAATGTATTACATGTTTATTTTTGAGATTACAATAAAATTTCATTTCTTCCTTAATTTTCTTCTCCACCCTTCCTATACTACTTTTAATATCTTTTAAATCATGGCCACTATGATTGTATACATATAAGCACATTTACAAGAGCACACACACACATACATACACATACCACACACCTTTTTCAATCTGGGAAATACTACTTGTATATGTTTTTAGGATTGAATATTTGCTATTAGATGCTATTCTGTGTTGGGTCGACATTTTGTGTGCTCCTCCCTAGGGAAAACATTTTTCTCCATTCTCAATATTTGTAAGTTGTCTGTAGTTTCTGTGTAGAAGTGGAGCCTTGTGGACTTTTCCCTGTTCACTTTGCCATGTCATCTATAATCATCCATCTACAACTAAGGTTTAGGCAATTATGTTGGAATTCTTTATGACTGAAAATCAGAAACTACTAATACACAATCTCGCAAAAAATTCTCTGATCCTCTGGCTCTTAAAATCTTTCCATCCACTCCTCAGAAAGTTACTGGACCATTAGTATGTGAGTACTTTGTAAATGCATTCATCCAGATTGTGATCTGTAATTCTGCATTTTGATTGGTTGTGGTTTTCTGCAATGATATCTGTCTTTTGCACAGAGAATTTTTCTTGGAGAAAGGTGAAGAAGACCTCTTTACTAAATCAGCATTATCACCAACAATAATTTAAACATCTGTCCCTTTATCCATAAATAAATGAATGACACTGCCCTCATACAGTTCCAGAGAGCTTCTCTGAATCAAGAAAATCAAATTAAGTGGAAGAAGTTAAGAAAGGAACAACTTACATTAATCGAATCATTCTTATCACCCTTTGGATTTTACATAATTTAAGCTTATTCAAAATAAAAGTAATTTTAATAAATATTTACTTTCCACTATCAAACACCTAGAAATGCCAGCATGCTCATGTGGTAACCATTGTCAAATAAACAAGGTAACTATTCTATATCCTCTACATAAAATGCATAAAATACAAACAGTAAAACAGATCAAGCATAGAGACCTTTAAAAGTACACTAGACAGTTATGCAACCACATTTTACAAAATGTGCACAAATGATAGAAACTATTAATGTCAGCATGATTTTAAGCATTACATAAAAAGAAATTTATTAATATAATAATAAAATATGTCCTTTAAAAGAATGTAAAGTTCAATTATAACTTTTAAAATTGTAACAGAAACGATTCATTCATTTAGTTATTTTATAAAACATAAGAGCTACCATTCTGAAAGCATAAACATGTTTAGAACTCAGCCCTAAGGTCTTTTAAATGTGAAGTTAGAGGAAATCAAATAATGGGAAGATGGTGCAATACAGATACTTACAAATGTGGGAGCTACCTAAAGTGAGCATAAAAAATATGTTCATATAAGTTAAACACTTATTCCTCACCCATCAAGGTAAGAATATTTCTTTATGTGACTGTCTGGGAAACATGTTCTCTTTCAAATTCAGTTCTGTCTCTCATCTTTCACTGATGCTTTGATGATTGCCCACATGCTATAATTTTCATAGTCTTACTGTTTCTGGAAATGATGGCTGTGATTGCATTTCTGTGTTCCCACTGATGCTCATTCCAGAGGATGCCTGCTGCCTCTCCTGTTGTCTTACTAATTCGTCTCTTTAAAGGAAGACACTAAGTCATGACTAGCACCAACTTAGTTCAGAGATCTAGATGTTCCATCTTCCTGAGCATTCTAGGGCAGGAATCTAGCATTATTCACAAACTTTAAACACTCATAGGGAGACTAAGTGGACACTTTTAAATTGGTACACTCCACTCTGGAACGTTATTCTTTTTACCTTAATATCCATTCCTGTGAAGGTGTTGGTGTGGGGCTGTGCACATGGCAAATTTCATGTTGTACATTATTATATATAACAATGAGAGAATTCCATGGTTCTCTATGAGGATTCTGTAGAAACTCTCTAAAAAAAATCACCTTTTAATCTTAAAAATGAAGGAGTGATAGAGAGTGGAAGTATTTTTTTTAAATAATTCTGTTTGTGAGGTAAAATAATATATGTGATTGCTGCAGTTTAGCTTATTTGTATTTAATTTATAGATAAAATACAAAAGTAATATTTTTATTAAACCTGTAAGAATGGTTGCTTTCCTCTCTACTTCAAAATTTTGATTATTTTAAAATGGCTGCAGATTTTCTTGGATATTGTTTTACTTCTCTCATCACTGATCACAGCAACCACAATTTGTATGCTGCAGTCTAATTAAAGTCTCCTCTAAAATGGAATACAAGAGTTTTAAGCCTCACTGTGTCCATTAATTTCCTAACTGTCCAGTGATTACCTTGTCCTGTTGTATATGGGGTAGGTCTACTCAGTTTCTGGTCAGCATCCAAGGCTTCCTCTAATTTTTCTTCTTATCTTGGACAAAGAGGTGGAGCATTTTAAGCAAACCAATGCCCCTTATATGTTGTCTGCTGTGTTGTATCAAGGAGAAATAAGAGAAGCAAAACTCTCCTTCTTGATGTCCAACTAGAATTTAAGAATTTTCTGTGGAATCTGAGAACACAGTCTTCCCCCACCCCCTAGCCCAGGACTTGGAAACTTTCCATCATTGTGATTTTCCATAACATAAATTTAACTAGTGTTTCTTCTTCACTTGTTTATAAATATCTATGTCCCCAAAGAATTAAAAGATTTTTTTTGTTTTCCTTTAACATCTGCTTTCAATTTAGAGATGCTTCTGAATAGAAGAATTGAGTTCTGAGACAAGGTCCATCAAAAAGAAACACAAATTTCTTGAACAGCTGAATGCTTATTAAAAACTTAAATGGGACATATGGTGAGGGGGGAACTGGGAAAGGGGAAAGCATTCAGAATGTAAACAAACAATATAGAAAATAAAAGAAAGAAAAAAGAAAAAAGAAAAATCCAAGAACTACCCAAATGAAAAAATAAAAACTTAACTGTATATTTTCACATGGAAATATTTACCAGCTGGTCAAAATATTATGTTTTAATTCCAAAAGGATATTTTAGAAGTTTCATTGACTTTAACACTAAATGTAAAAATTTGGCAATTAATTTATCTCTATTCATATAGAGTTTATTAGTGTCATGCCAGAGTTACATAACACTGAGGCTGAAAGATAAGAAAAGACATGTGCTAACCTCACTGGAATCATTCAGAACAGACCATATGAGGAAAAATATCTGAATTGTTCATTAACAAATATTTTATTTTACTTAGTTTTCAAGACCTCATATATAAAGATAGAATTGAAGTGGTACCCAGAAGCATCCTTACTTCAATAACCTATTGGATTAAACTGGGTGTTTGACTCCTGCTAAATGCTAAGGCTAAAATTAGTATTATCTCTGAACATTAGAAGACTTCTACAGCATTTGCGTTTAATTATTTTTCCTTGCCCTCCTCCACCACCGCTTATACTGTTCTTTCCGAAGTGGTAGACCCATGCCAGTTCTGCTACAGAGAAGACACTATTTCCTGATATTTTCTAGAGAAGCAGCAGCACCAGGCCATTCTGTAAGAACAACCCCACACCTCTGGAGGGCCAGAGTTGCTGGCTGGGTCTCACTACCCAGCAACCACCAAAACCCGCCTTCCCTCAAGATCACCATTTCCCTTCGATCCTTTCTACCCCTCCCTCCTCCACCACTGCCTGACACATTCATTCCAACATGGTAGACCCTTGCCAGTTCTGCCATGGAGAAGACCCCATTTCCTGATACTTTCTAGAGATCCAGCAGCAGCTGGACATTGGGGAACCAGCATCCTGCAGGGCATTTGACACTTGCCAAGTCATCCTAAGTGAGGTAACCCAATCACAAAAGAACACATATGGAATACAATCACTGATAAGTGGATATTAGCCCAGAAGCTATGAATACCCAAGACACAATTAAAATATCAATTGATTCCCAAGAAGAAGGAAGGAGAGAGCCCTGGTCATAGAAAGGCTTGATGCAGCAATGTAGGGGATTACCAGGACAGAGAAGTGGGAGGGGGTTGATCAGGAATGGGTGAAGGGAGTAGGGCTTATGGGACTTATGAGGAGGGGGGAACCGGGGAAGGGAAAATCATTTTGAATGTAAACAAAGAATGTAGAAATTAATAATAAAAAAGAAAGAAAACATTAACTCAACAGTCAAAGAAATTGCAAAATGCAAAAACAAAGCTTGTAACCCAAAACATCCGAGAAATCCAGAAGACAATGAGAAGATCAAACCTAAGGATTATAGGTATAAAAGAGAGCGAGAATTTACATCTTAAAGGGCCAGTAAATATCTTCAACAAAATTATAGAAGGAAACTTCCCTTACTTAAAGAAAGACATGCCCATGAACATACAAGAAGCCTACAAAACTCCAAACAGACTGGACCAGAGCAGAAATTCCTCCTGTCACATACTAACCAAAACACCAAATGCACTAAACAAAGAAAGAATATTAAAAGCCATAAGGGAAAAATGTCAAGTAACATATAAAGGCATACCTATCAAAATTACACCAGACTTCTCACCAGAAACTATGAAAGCTAGAAGATCCTGGGCTGATGACATATAGAACCTAAGAGAACATAAATGTCAGCCCAGGCTACTATACCCAGCAAAACTTTCAATTACCATAGACAGAGAAAACAAAACTTTCCATGACAAAAGCAAATTTACACAATATCTTTCCACAAATCCAGCTCTACAAAGGATATGGGTGGAAAATACCAATACAAGGCAGGAAACCACACCATAGAAAAAAACAATAAAATAATCTTTCAACAAACCCAACAGAAGATAGCTACACAAACAGAATTTCACCTTTAACAAAGAAGATAACAGTAAGCAACAATCACTTTTCCTTAATATCTCTTAACATCAATGGTC
The DNA here is from genome assembly GCA_002335545.1 of Apodemus speciosus. Classification (NCBI taxonomy): domain Eukaryota; kingdom Metazoa; phylum Chordata; class Mammalia; order Rodentia; family Muridae; genus Apodemus; species Apodemus speciosus. Next base: position 89,902 of record BDUI01004014.1, read on the forward strand.
TCAATTCCCCAGTAAAAACATATAGACTAACAGATGGGATACTTAAACGGGACCCAACATTTTACTGCCTACACAAAACCCATCTCAGTAAAAAGGCAGTCACTATTTCAGAGTCAAAGGTTGGAAAACAATTTTCCAAGCAAATGGTCCCAAGAAACAAGCTGGAGTGGTCATTCTTATATTGGATCAAATTGACTTTCAACCAAAAGTTGTCAAAAAAAGAAAAGGAGAGACACTTCATACTGGTCACTGGAAAAGACCACCAAGGTGAACTCTCAATTCTGAACCTCTATTCTCCAATGCAAGGGCACCCACATTCATAAAGGAAACTTTAATAAAGCTCAAAGCACAGATTGTACCACACACAATAATAGTGGGAGACCTCAATGCCCCGCTCTCAGCAATGGACAAATCATGGAAACAGAAACTAAACAGAGACACAGTAAAACTAACTGAAGTTATGGAACAAAGGGATCCAATAGATATTTATAGAACACTCCACCCTAAAGCAAAAGAATATACCTTCTTCTCAGCACCTCATGGTACCTTCTCCAAAACTGACCACATAATTGGTCACAAAATGGGCCTCAACAGATACAGAAATATTGCAATTATTCCACACACCTTATCAGATCACCACTGCCTAAGGCTAGTCTTAATCTTAAACAAAAAAGATGGAAAACACACATACACATGGACTTTGAGCAATGCTGTTTTTTAATAATAGCTTGGTTAAGGAAGAAATAAAGAAAGAATTAAAGACTTTTTTAGAATTTAATGAAAATGGAGACACATCATACCAAAACTTATGGGACACAATGAAACCAGTGTTAAGAGTAAAGCTCATAGCTCTGAGCGCATCCAAAAATAAAATGGAGAAAGCTTACACTAATAGCCTGACAGAGCACTTGAAAGCTCTAGAACAAAAAGAGGCAAATACACCCAAGAGGAGTAGATGACAGGAAATAATCAAACTCAGGGCTGGAATCAACCAAATAGAAACAAAAAGAACTATACAAAGATCTCCTGGGGGAATCATCATCTCTGATCTCAAGCTCTATTACTGAGCTATAGTGATAAAAACTATTTGGTTTGGTGTGAAGACAGGCAGGAAGATCAATGGAATAGAATTGAAGACCAAGAAAAGAACCCACACATGTACTGTCACTTGATATTTGACAAAGGAGCTAAAATCATCAAGTGGAAAAAAGACAGCATTTTTAACAAATGGTGCTGGATAAACTGGATGTCAGCATGCAGAAAAATGCAAATCAGCCCATTCTTATCTCCTTGTACAAAGCTCAAGTCCAAGTGGAACAAGGAAGTACACATAAAACCAGACACACTGAAGCTTATAGAGGAGAAAGTGGGGAAGAATCTTGAACACATGGGTACTAGAGAAAAGTTTCTGAATAGAACACCARTAACTTATGCTCTAAGAACAAGAATCAACAAATGGGACCTCATAAAACTACAAAGCTTCTGTAAAGCAAAGGGGATGGTCAATAGGACAAAATGGCAACCAACAAATTGGGAAAAGATCATTACCAATCCTACATCCAATAGATGGCTAATATTCAATGTATACAAATAACTCAAGAAGTTAATCCCCAGAGAGTCAAATAACCCTATTAAAAATGGGGTACAGAGCTCAACTGGGAATTCTCAACTGAGGAAACTCAAATGGCTCTAAAGCACCTAAAGAAATGTTCAGCATCCTTAGTGATCAGGGAAATGCAAACCAAACAACACTGAGATTCCACCTCAGTGCAGTCAGAATGGCTAAGATCAAAAACTCAGGGGACAGCGGATGCTGGAGAGGATGTGGAGAAGGAGGAACACTTCTTTATTCTTGGTGGAATTGCAAGCTGGTAAAACCACTCTAGAAATCAGTTTGGTGATTCCTCAGAAAATTAGACATAGTACTACCTGAGAACCCAGCTATACCACTCCTGGGCATATACCCAGAAGATGCTCCTACATGTAATAAGGACACATACTCCACTATTTTTGTAGCTGCAATATTTATGATAGCCAGAAGCTGGAAAGAACCCAGATGTCCCTCAACAGAGGAATGGATACAGAAACTGTGGTATATATACACAATGGAATCTATTCGGCTATTAGAAACAATGAATTCATGAAATTCTTAGCAAATGGATGGATATAGAAAGTGTCATCCTGAGCTAGGTAACCCAATCACAAAAGAACGAACATGGTATGCACTCACTACTAAAGTGGATGTTAGCCCAAAAGCTGAAAATAAACAAGTTACAATTCACAGACCACAGGAAGCTCAAAAAGAAGGAGGAATGAAGTTAGGGTGCTTTGGTTCCTCTGAGAAAGGGAATAAAATACTTACAGGAGCAATAAAGTTGACAAAGTCTGGAGCAAAGACTAAAGTAAAGGCCACCCATAGATGGCCCTACCTGGGTATTCATCCTATAAATAGTCACCAAACCCTTGACACTATTATGGACAATAAGAAGTGCATACCAAAAGGAGCATTGTCTCTGGAGGGGCCCTGCCAGAGCCTTACACATACAGAGGCAGATGCTAGCAGTTAACCATTGGTCTGGGCATGGGGTCCCCAATGGAGGAGTTGGAGGGTGATCTGGAGGAGGTGAAGAGGTCTACAGCCCCATGGGAATAACAACCATTTCGGCCACCCAGATGCATCAGGACTCCCAGAGACTAAACCATCAACCAAGGGGTACATATGGTTCCAACCAAAAATGTGGCAGAGGAATGCCTTGTCGGGCATCAGTGAAGGAGTGGTCTTTGGTCAGGTGAAGGTTCAATAGATGCCTCAAAAAAGTGAAATCAACAGCGGAAAGTGGGAGTGGGTCGGGTGGAGGAGCATATAATTGGAGGCAGGGGTGGTCGCAGGGGTTGGAGGTTTTTGTTTTCGGGGAGGTGGGAAACCAGAAAAGGTTTTACCATTTGAAATGTAATGAAGATTGTATTCAATAATTTTTTTTTCCTTGAGTTCAATTGAATACTATCAATTACCATGCAAAACCAAAAAAAACCAAATATACAAAACAATTAAAACAGAAAAAAAAAACAGTCAAGAGCTAATAAACTTTAATATTTGCTACCCCCAGTACCCCATCCCCAACTGCTATATATTTCTGCTCAATTTCCTGACCCTTAATACTTCTCTCCTGTCTTCCCATACTTGATCCTTGACCCCTCCTCTCACCCTCTCAGGTCTTCCCTCCCTCTATCTCCCATGATTATTTTGTTCCCCCTTCTAAGTAGGATTGAAGCATCCACACTTTTGACTTCTTTCTTCTTAAGTTTCAAATAGTCTGTGAGTTGTATCCTGGGTATCCTGAGTTTTAAGTTAATATCCAATTATCAGTGAGTATGTAACATATGTGTTCTTTTGTGCCTGGGTTACTTCACTCAGGGTGATATTTTCTAGTCTGATCCATTTGCCTGTGAGTTTCATGAAGTCATTGTTTTAAATAGATAAGTAGTATTCCATTGTGTATATGTACCACATTTTCTACATCCATTCTTCCATTGAGGGACATCTGAATTGTTTCCAGCTTCTGGCTATTATAAATAAGGCTACTATTTACTGGCTATAAACATATTGAAACAGGTATCCTTGTAATATGTTGGAGCATCTTTTGAGTTTATGCCCAAAAGTGGTATAGCTGGGGGTAGCCACTGGAAATTCCCAGATGCCAGGGAAGCAAGAGGTTCCCAGGAACCAACGGGGATGACATTAACTGAAATATCCAACAAAGGGGAGCTAGAACCTGTAGAGACCATCTCTAGTAGAGAGGCACAACCCCCAGTTGAGGAATGGGGCCACCCACTTATCTCAAAAATTTTAACCCAGAATTGTCCCTATCTAAAGGAAATGCAAGGACAAAAATTGAAGCAGAGATGGAAAGAAAGGCCATCTAGAGACCACCTCACCTAGGAATCCATCTCATCTGCAAACACTAAACCCCTGACCCTATTGCTGATGCCAAGAAGTACTTGCTGGCAGGAGTCTGGTATAGCCGTACCCTGAGAGGCTCTGCCAGCACCTGACCAATACAGATGCAGAATCCCTCAACCAACCACAGGAAGAGCACAACACAATGGAAGAGTTAGGGGAAGGACTGAAGGAGCTGAAGGGAATTACAACCCCCACAGGAAGAACAGCAATATCAATTAAGTGGTACACTCAGAGCTGCTAGGGACAAAACCACCAACCAAAGAGTACACATGGAGGGACCCATGGCTCCAGCTACATATGTAGCAGAGAATTGCCTTATCTGGCATCAATGGGAGGGATGGTCATTGGTCCTCTGGAGGTTTGATACCCCAGTGTAAGGGGATGCTAGAGTGGTGAGGCAGGAATGGGTGGGTGGGTAGGAGAGCACCGTCATAGAGATAAAGGGGAGGGAAGAGGAGGTGGGGTGCTTACTGGGAAGGGGGACATTTGAAATATAAATAAATAAAACAGCAATAGAAAAATAAAATAATAAAAAATAAAGGTTAATATTTGATAACAAAATGAACTAAGAATATTTTTAAGGAGTTTTGAAATAAGAATTTTAAACAAATATTTAGGTGGTTACTCTGTGATTTAGAAGTTTTCAATCTGGTATTTTACTCACCAATATATACTTTATTGTTATACTGAAATATTTTTAGACATGAGTCTTAGTTATGCCCTGTATTACTAGAACAGCACTTCATACCAAATACAATGTATAGTTTTGTACCAGTCATTTCTCATATTAATTATTGAATTATATTATCATCAATATAATAAAAGTTCTCAAATTCATGATTTATATTCAGTTATAAATTTCACTTTATCCACTTAGATTAAATATACAAGAGAAAAGGAGTCATTGGCATTATCACATTATAACATAAAAAACTAAAGCAGATTAGGAACATTATCTGCCAAGACAAAAATAAAGGCCAAACCTCCTGAATCAGGGGCCAATAACCTTATTCTCATACTTTTGTCATTTCTAGTTATTATGTTCTAGTCCAGTTATGATGTCATTCATTGTTAGGTATATTGGAATAATCTACTAAAAGAAACAAATATTTGAATTTTTGCAACATTTGTTATCTATTACAGTTGATTTTAAACAAAATGAAGAGTTTATCTACTTACCATGTACCTTACTGGTTTGTTTTTTTAAACTTTTATTTTTCTCTCATTTATTACTTCATGACCACACTTTCCCAACTCTCCTATCCTCTCAGTCCCTTCCATCAGTCTAGTCTTCCCTAGATCAATTCCGCTCCATTTCTTTTCAAAGGGGGAAAAAAGAATAAAAGAACAGGTCTCCCAGAAATAGTTATCTAACTTGGCCAAACAAGATACAGTAAAACTGGGCAAAACCTCCCATATCACAACTGGATATGGCAACACATAGGAGGAAAATGGTCTCAAGCAAAGGCAAAATAGTCAGTGTTTGTAGAAGACTTAGCTCAGATCCATCCAGGATCTATGTTTGTTGCTTCAGTTTCAGTGAGGTCCTGCTTACTTATTTCTGTGGCCCTTGTTCTCATAATGTCCTTGATGCCTCTGGTTCCTACAATCCTTCCTCCCCATCTTCTGTGGATTTTCCCTGGCTCCACCTAGTGTTTGTTTTTGGGTCTTTGCACCTGTACCCATCAGTTGCTGGGTGAAGCCTCTCTGATGACAATTGGGCTAGACATCAATGTATGTGTGTAGCAGAATATGAAAAGTGATTATTTATTTATCTATCATCTGTCTATTATTCTCTCATATATTATGTCCACACAGAAGTTTTAACCTTCCATCTCCCCTTACAATCCCTCACCACCACTTCCTCTCCCTCTTAATCCACCCCTCCTCTATTTCTCTTCAGAAAAGGGCAGGTCTTCCAGACATTACAACAAAACATGGTGTATCAAGTATCAATAAGACTAGGAATCTTCCCTTGTATTAAGAATGGACAAGGTAGCCCAGTGGGAGGAAAAGGGTCCCAAAAGAAGACAAAGACACAAAGATCCCAAAGAGTCAAGGACACTCATAGAAGTCCCACAAGAACAGCAAGCTACACAACCATAACATATATGCAGAGTGCCTAGGGAAGACTCATGCGACTGTTGGTTCAGTATCTCTGAGCCCCTTTGAGGCCAGATTAGTTGTGTCCTGGCCCTTTAGGCAGTGCCATGTTTGGGCTCCGTACTGCCTGGTTTTGTGTGTTAACTTGACACAGGCTGGAGTTATCACAGAGAAAAGAGCTTCAGTTGAGGAAATGCCTCCATGAAACACAGCTATAAGGCATTTTCTCAATTAGTGATCAAGGGGGCGGGGRTGGCATTCATGGGTAGGTAGTCTTGGGTTCTATAAGAGAGCAAGTTGAGCAAGCCAGGGGAAGTAAGCAGTAAGTAACATTCCTCTGTTGCTTCTGCATCACCTCCTGCTTCCTGACCTGCTTGAGTTCCAGTCGTAAATTCCTTTGATCAACAGCAATGTGGAAAGTGTAAGCAGAGTAAACCCTTTCCTCTCCAACTTGCTTCTTGGTCATGATGTTTGTGTAAGAAACATAGAAACCTTAAGAAAAATTGATACCAGCACAGTGGGGTATTACTATGACACCCTGACCATGGGGAGTACTGTGGAAGGACTTTGGAACTTTGAGCTAGAAGATACATTTGGTGTTAAGAGCTCTGTAGGATGTTGTGTAGGAGCCTGGAAGTTAAGGTTGAAGACAGTGCAGAAGATGGAGGCCTGGCTTGTGAAATTTCAGAGGGAAGATTAAAGACTTTTATCAGGGTCGTTGCAATTTTGATTGTGATGATTCTGTGGTTTTGGTTCGCTTGGGCTGAAGAATCATCTGTGATTAACAAGATACCAGAACTATTAAAGCAAAAACTTTGCATTACTGGACAATTGATGTGGATTAACAGGAGCTAAGAAATTAGTGGTGATTAAAAAGAGACCAGCATCAATGAGGTGAAATCTTCTGGGAAGTGTTTTCTAAGAGCACACAGAGGCTGCATTCCAGAGAAAGCCAAGGTTGTACCTTCTGCTGTGGCTGGATTTGGTAATGTGTAAGAGTCACCCAGGTGGTACTGGTTTTGAAGGTATGAAGAGGTAATGAAGAGCAGCTGAGGCTTGGCACTGTGAGAGGCCCTGGAAGGACATTGGTACAGCCTCAGTTGTAATTGGTAGCCCATGACTAAAGGGGTCATGCAAAGGAGGTAAGCTTGGCACCATGAAATAAGAGGCTATTGGTGAAGCCTAGCTACAGCAGAAGACAGTAGTGTTTTGGAGATGAAAGTATGAAAGTTGAAAAGAGCTTCAGTTGAGGAAATGCCTCTATGAGATGTAGCTGTAAGGCATTTTTTCAATTAGTGATTGTACTGGCTGGTTTTGTGTGTCAACTTGACACAGGCTGGAGTTATCACAGAGAAAGGAGCTTCAGTTGGGGAAGTGCCTCCATGAGATCCAGCTCCGGGGCATTTTCTCAATTAGTGATCAAGGTGGGAGGACCCCTTGTGAGTGGTACCACCTCTGGGCTGGTATTCTTGGGTTCTATAAGAGAGCAGGCTGAGCAAGCCAGGGGAAGCAAGCAAGTAAGAAACATCTGTCCATGGCCTCTGCATCGGCTCCTGCTTCCTGACCTGCTTGAGTTCCAGTCCTGACTTCCTTGGTGATCAACAGCAATGTGGAAAGTGTAAGCTGAATAAACCATTTCCCTCCCAACTTGCTTTTTGGTCATGATGTTTGTGCAGGAATACAAATCCTGACTAAGACAGTGATCAAGGGGGGAGGACCCATTGTGGGTTGTGCCATCTCTGGGCTGGTAGTCTTGGATTCTATAAGAGAAGAAGCTGAGCAAGCCAGGGGAAGCAAGCCAGTGAGGAACATCCCTTTATGTTATCAGCTCCTGCTTTCTGAACTGCCTGAGTTCTAGTCCTGACTTCCATTGGTGATCAAAAGTAATGTGGTAAGTATAAGCTGAATAAACCCTTTCCTCCCCAACTTGCTTCTTGGTCATGATATTTGTGAAGTAATACAAACTTTGACTATGGCAGGCTCCCTCTCATGGCATGGATCTCAAGCTCAACCTCTTGTTGGTTGGCCACTCCCACAATATCTGCACTAACTTTACTCCAACACATTTTATAGGCAAGAAAAAATTGTAGGTCAAAGGCTTTGAGGTTGTGATGATGTCCCACAATAGAAATCTGGTTAAAGAAGATTGCCCTTTCAAGCACCATATCCCCTTACTAGGAGTCTTATATGGTGTCATACCAATAGATTCAAGGGAGTTTCTACTACACTAGATTTCTACATTGCCTCCAAATACCACAAATCCTAGTTAGCTCTCTCAGTACACAATTACTCTATCCCTCACACCACCCCTGCCTTCTCTGACCTGTTCCCATTCCCTACAGCCCCTAGGCTACCCACACTATCTAGTCTAATTCTTTTTCCCATACATATCCATGCATTCCCACAGCTAAAACAATTCTGTAAAATAAAAGAACATCCAGATGTATCATCTTACCTGATTTTGCAGAACTATAGTAATAAGAACTGCATTGTAATTCCATAAAATAGACTGGTTGATCAATAGAATTGAATAAAAAAAATCCATACACACACAACATGAATCCACAGACATTTCAGCATATGATTTTTTTATAAAGAAGCCAGAATTACACAATGAAAAAAGAAAGCATATTCAACAAATAGTGCTAGTCTGACTGGATGTTGACATGTATAAGAGTATAAATAGATCATTATCTACCACCTTGCACAAAAATCAAGTCCAAATAGATCATAGATCTCAACATAAAACTTAGATACACTGAACCTAATAGAAGAGAAAGTAGGAAAGAACATTGAACACATTGGAATTGGACACAACTTCCTGAACAAAACACCAGTAGCACAGACACTAAGAACAAAAATCAAATTAAGAAACTTTGTATATACTGGATATTAGCCCTCTATTAGATATAGAATTAGTAAAGATCTTTTCCCAATCAGTTGGTTGTTATTTTGTCCTATTGACAGTGTGTTTTGCCTTACAGAAGCTTTGGAATTTTATGAAGAACTCAAAAAGTTAGGCTCCAAAGAACCAAATAATCCTATTAAAAACAGGGTACAGAGATAAACAGAGAATTCTCAGCTGAGGAATCCCAGTGGCCTAGAAGCATCTAACGAAATGTTCAACATCCTTAGTAATCAGGGAAATGCTAATCAAAACTACCCTGGGATTCCACCTAATACCAGGTAGAATGGCTAAGATCAAAAACTCAGGTGACAGCAGATGCTGACAAGGATCTGGAGAAAGAGAAATACTCCTCCAATTACTGGTGGGATTGGAAGCTGGTACATCCACTGTGGAAATAACTCTGGAGGTTCCACAGAAAAATTGGACATAATATTATCTGAGGATCCAGCTATACCACTCCTAGGCATATACTCAAAAGATTCCCAAACATATAACAAGGACACATGCTCCTCTATGTTCATAGCCACCTTATTTATACTAGCCAGAAGCTGGAAACAACTCAGATGTCCCTCAACAGAGGAATGGATAGAGAAAATGTGGTACATTTACACAATGGAGTACTACTCAGCTATTAAAAACATTGACTTCATGAAATTCACAAGCAAATGGATGGAACTAAAAACTATAAACCTGAGTGAGGAAACCCAGTCACAAAAGAACACTCATGGTATGCACTCACTAATGAGTGGATATTAGGCAAAAAGCTCAGGATACCCACATTACATTTCACAGAGCATATGAAGCTCAAGAAGAAATACCAAAGTATGGATGCTTCAGTCCTTTTTAGAAGGGGGAACAAAATACACACAGGAGGTAAAAGGTGGGAGGGATTTGGGGGGAAGGGAGAGGGAGAAAGGGGAGCAGGTATGGGAAGAGATGTACAGATGATCAGGAAATTGAATAGAGGAGTGTAGCAATGGGGGATGGGGTACTGGGGGTAGCCACCAGAAAGTCCCAGATGCCAGGAAAGCAAGAGGCTCCCAGGACCCAACTGGAATGAGATTAGCTGAAATGCCCAACAAAGGGGAGGGAGAACCTGTAGAGACCATATCCAGAGGTTAGACAAGGCCCTTGGTAGGGGAATGGGACCACCCATTCATTTTCAAATTTTTAACCCAGAGTTGCACCTGTCTGAAAGAAATTTGGAGGCAAAGTGTGGAGCAGAGACTAAAAGAAAGGATATCCATAGACTGCCCCCCCACCTGGGGATTCATCCCATATACAGATACCAAATCCAGACACTATTGTGGATGCCAACAAGTACTTGCTGACAGGAGCCTGATATAGCTGTCTCCTGAGAGGCTCTGCCAGAGCCTAACAAATACAGATTTGGATGCTCACAGCCAACCATAGTACTGAGCATGGGGAGCCCAATGGAGGAGTTAGGGAAAGAACTGAAGGAACTGAAGGGGTTTGCAACCCCATAGGATGAACAACAATATCAACCAATAAGACACCCCCCAGAGCTCCCAGGGACTAAATCACCAACCAAAGACAGACCTATGGCTCCAGCTGTATATGTAGCAGAGGATGGCCTTATCTGGTATCAGTGGAAGGAGAGGCCCTTGGTCCTGTGAAGGCTTGGTGCCCCACTGAAGGTGAATCCCTGGGTGGTAAGGTTGGAGTGGGTGAGTGGGTGGAGGAGCATCCTCATAGAAGCAGGAGTAGAGGGGATAGGAAAGGGGTTTTGTGGAGGGGAAAACCAGGAAAGGAAATAACATTTGAAATGTAAACAAATAAAATATCCAATAAAATTAAAAAAGAATGTTTCTGAAGATGAATTTTAAAATGCAAGACAAAATATTAGGAAACTTCTATAAGGCAAATGACACTCTCAATAGAACAAAACAGCACTCTACAGAATAAAGATTCCCATCCTCATTTCTGACAGAGGGCTGTTGTCCAACATACATCAAGAACTCAAAAAACTAGACATGAACAAATCATATAATCCAAATTTAGATGTAGGAATCAGTTTTAAGAGAATTCTCAACAAAGAAAATTCAAATGGCTGAGAAACACTTAAAGTCAGGGAAATGAAAATAGAAACTACTTCCTCTGGGACTCCATTTTACAGCTGTCAGAATGGCTAAGATCAAAAAAATGCAAGTGACAGCTCATTCTGGCATGGACATAGAGCAAGAGGACCATGCCTCCATTAATGGTGGGTGCACAAACTAGGATATATACTATAGAAATCAATGTGGTAGTTCCTCAGAAAATTGAAAATCAATCTATCTCAAGAACCAACTATACTACTTTTTGACATATACCCAAAAGATATTTTATCCTACCATGAGAAAACCTGCTCAACTATGTTCATAGAAATTTTATTCATAATAGCCAGAAACTAGAAGCAATCTAAATGTCCTGAACCAAAGATTATATTAAAAAAATGTGGTACATTTACACAATGGTGTATCATTCTGCTATTAAAAACAGTGAGATCATTACATTTGTAGCCAAATGCATGGAACTAGAAAAGATCATGAGTTAGGTAACCCAGACCCAAGAAAATAAACAAGTCTTTCCAATCAATGCATATAACTGATATTTAAATTGCTTATGTAAAACTAAATATAATGAGTTCTAGAAACAAGTTCTATTCAATGCTAAAAGAAACCCAATACAATTTTGAAATCAGAACAAACATGGCAAGGGAAGAAAATTTGCCAACTCTTCTGAATTATATTTCTTTCTCTATAGAGCCAATGTATTGATGATGCTTTCTAAATAGTGTTACATCACAGAATCCATGGATTCCACCATAAAGGATGGATTACCAGCATGAGGACAAGAGTTGTATGTGGCTAGAAGGTGGCAATATAGGCAGTTATGACTACATATATGAACTATGAAAACAGACTGCTTTTCTAAAAAGCTCCAGTAGTTATTCAGAACAGAATATTGTAAGCAAGCTACATTGTTTAGTATTAAAACATTTCTCTTTGGTCAACTATAAAATAATCATCCCTGTTTTCTGATGGCTGAAATTATAACACACGTCCTAAAGACCATTTTGTTTTTAAAAATTATTTACATTGTATGCATTATTCCTGAACGTACCTAAGAACACCATGCATGTAGTGCCCATTTGTGGCAGAAAAGAGTGATGGCTCCTCTAGAACTAGATTTACATATGATCATAAGCTGTCATGTGGATCCTGAAAATGAGTAATCTTAAATACTGAGCCATCTCTCCCAGCCCCTAGTCTAAAGCTTTGAAGAGGACTCCAGTTTCAGTGAACTGAACATAAAACCATCTCTTTAAAAGTAAAATTGTTTCTTTGTTTGGGGAAGCACCCTCACAGAGGCAAAGGGGAGGGGGAGAGGGCAGATGTGGAAGGGGGGGTTGTAGGAGGGTTATCATTTGAAATGTAAATGAATGGTATGATTTATAATAAAATAGTTTAAAAGTGCACATAGTAAAATTTACTATTTTGCTAACAAAAAAGTAAAATTGTTGTATATAGATTCTTGTGCTTTTCAAAACACCTGCACTTATCACCACCAATGTTTTTTTTTAATTTAAGAAGTGGTACTGTTTATGACATAATTAAGCGGTTAGTTGTACATAAAGCCATAATTTAAAATTTATCATCAGGAATATCATATAATAAAGTACTATTGGCTCTGGATTAAGTGATATTTAGGTTCGAGGCTTATATACCAGTTTTGTGTTTAAAATAATTACCAAATTCTATTTTTATAAGGGTTATATAATCATAAACTGGCACCTAAACTGTTTATATAAACTTAAATATGGTGAAATTTAGAAACACAGCTTCTATCCAATGGTAAAGGAAACCCAATACAATTCTGAAATCATATAGAGCAAACATGTAGCAAAAAAAAGAGATTTTCCTCAATTATCATTCTCCAAATTAGACTTCTTTCTACTATAGATGCTCACAGATAGCACAGTTTGAGAACCAACCAGGGTCAATGTGCAAGACTCAAACTTTATAAAAGAAAAAGAAAAGAAAAGAAAAGAAAAGAAAAGAAAAGAAAAGAAAAGAAAAGAAAAAGAAAACAAAAGTATATACAAAATAAAAATTTTCTGACCCAAAACATGTATTTTACACTCCTTAAAATGTTTAGGAGCATCTATTTTAAATCCAAAAAAGAATTAATATGACTAGCAACTCTCACTATCTTGATCTAATTAGTTCACTTTTCTGAACTACATTTTATTTCATTAATAAAACCATTATAATCATAAAATAGGTTGGAAGAAACAATTAAGTATACTAGGAAAAAATTTATGCTAAAAAGTCTCCATCTGGCCATAGTCCCTTGGCTAATATTGAATAGAATCATTTAAATATTAAATAGAAAGTTCTAGAAATAATTTATAAATTTCAATTGAGTTGCCATTGTCGTGTAATGAAATATCATCCCATTGGGACAAGAATTTTTCACTAGTCCATCATATTCATATTTTTTACTCTGTCCAATCTTAATATTTAAGTAGTTGCTGAGTTCTGAGCATGGATTGTCAGAATATTACAGTGCTTTGTTTTAGTAACCCCAATTTTACTATTTAAATTATGGTCACAAAGTAAAGATACCATRCATAGTATAATTTAATGATATAACTATTTATTTTATAGCTAATTATATTTAACTTTTTATTGTTCATAATTTAAAAATTTATTATAGATATATTTATGTAGAGAAACGTGTGTGTAGAGTTTTAATAATATTAATTTTGGGTACTACTGAGGATCTTTAAATTTACTTCTCATTAAGAGACAATATTGTGGGGAAATACAAATAGAACATATTCATTCATATTAAAATCATTTTTTATCCAAGACTGAATTCTTTTTTAGTATCATTCTAATGGCATTTTTAACCTCTGCATTTCTTACAGTGTAGATAATTGGATTTAACATGGGAGTGAGAAGAGTATAAAACACTGCTATGGCTTTATCCATATGAAAAGTTGTTACTGGTCGCATATATGTATAAATACATGGCACAAAGAACAAGACAACAACCGTGATGTGTGAGCTGCAGGTTGAGAGGGCCTTCTTCCTCCCTGCAGTGCTATGTGTCCTCAAGGAGTAGAGAATGACCACATAGGATATCAATAGCATCGTGAAGGTGATCACAGGGATTACGCCACCATTGGCAGCAATGAGAAGACCAAGAAGGAAAGTGTCAGCACAGGCCAACTGTAGCAAAGGGAAAATGTCACAGCAGAAATGATCCATGACATTGGGGCCACAGAAAGGAATCCAGAGAGTAACGAGTATCTGTCCAAAGGAGTGAAGAAAACCCATTATCCAACATACTCCCACTAGGAGACAGCAATTGTGGTGGTTCATCCTTGTTGCATAGTGCAGAGGTCTACAGATGGCCACATAGCGGTCATAGGCCATGACCACAAGGAGGACAATCTCTGAAGCTCCTAAGAAGTGTTCAACAAAAAGTTGTATCATGCAGCCATGGAATGAGATAGTATTTGTCTCTGATATCAGATCTGCCAGCATCTTAGGAATGATAGAAGATGAATAGCAAGCATCTATCAGAGATAAAAAAGTCAAGAAAAAGTACATTGGGGAGTTCAAAATCTGGCTACAGACTATGGTCCCCACAATGAGCAGGTTTCCTGTGACAGTGACAATGTAAGTGATAAAAAGTATCAAAAGAAGGATACTCTGCAGCTGAGGGTTCTGCGTCAGTCCCATGAGGATGAATTCAGTCACATTCATTCTGTTTTCTTTTGTTCTTCTTTTCTTTTTGTTTGCTGTTGGAGAGCCCTGAGGTGTAAAGTTTACCAGGAAAAACTGTTATTAAATAATTGATGAGAAATTTACTTTATTTTTAGATAAGAGAAAATCATTTTAATAACAAAACTATTATGTTTCATGGTATGCAATAAAAGMAACATGCTAGTTCATCTATTTTATAAAATGAAATTAGAATAAACCTCAACATCTTATGAGAATGTTACAATCTTCTTACATGTGCTCAGTAAAAAAAAAATGGAAAAAATTACACAAATCACACATTTGTCCTCTGTCTTCACCATGGGTTTTTCTGTAACTACATTAGGAATTTGTATTTGAGCTTTAGCAGAAACATAATTTGCTAGTAAAGAACTTCAAATGAAACTCTCAAATTTCATTCCTATCTGAAACTAAACACTATAAGCATAGTTATTAATCCATTTAAAGTTGATCTCAAATTAATCAGTATAGCATATATGTCATGGAGTATATATGTATCAGTGTGTATGTATATCTGTGTGTATGTAAAAGAAAATTTATATAAGTGGAATATAGTGTTTTATCTATTTATATATTTTATATAGTTTAGCATACTTGATAACCAGAATTATCTAGCAATTTATTTAAAAAGTCACATTGAAATTTTTATTACCTATTATATGCCTGTCGGTCCATAACATGAGAGTAATCAATTAAAAATAAACATGAAGTCTAGTTGCAAATCCTCATAGCAAATGAATATGATGAGTCAAAATAGAATGATATACATTATTAGAATGAAGCACCTAATGTGAGAATAGCATAGCAAAATAACTCATTCAAGGAGTCTTTGGAAAAACCATCACTTCCTGTAGGGAAATAAAAGAAATCTTCACTGAGTTGGAATACATATCTAGTTTAAAGGGAATAAGAAAGGAGCTAAGTATACATTTAAGACAAAGCTCCAGACAGAAATATCAGCAGGGAAAATATCCAACGATGGAACACAGTTTATATCATTAACCTATAACACAATGGGGTTGGGTTCAATGAACAAGGGGACTTAGGTGTTAACTTTGCAGGGTTTTATAGATCACATTCAAGAGTACACCATATATATATATATAGCCATAACCATAGTTGTACATTAAAACTTAAATTTATTTGTCCTCTAAGGCTCTTAAATATATTCTGTAAATTGAAGATACTTGACTTTAGTAACTAAAAATGAAAAGGAGAGAAGTCACCATGCCATGATGACACATGGTTTTTACTGATCACAGCCAGGATCAGCCACTTCATTTCTATTAACACGTAAGAAAAGAACTGCTATTACTTATGAAAGAGGTAACATCTTCCCATGATTTAAACACAAATGTTAAATATAACTTCCTAATAGAAATAATGTTTCTTTATGAGACATTATTTTCTATATTACTATGCTGCTCTTTGGTTTAAAAATATACTTATTCTACTTTATTGCTCAGCAGCCTTTCTTTTCTACATACACACAGAAAATCTCTACTTATTGGTTTCACCCTTCCTCATCTAAGCCCTCCAAATGGATTTTATACTAGAGATATAGCAGGCAATCTGACTAGGAAATAGTCCTGTATCTGTCCAGGCTTGAAAGATTCATTTGAGCTTCCCATTTGTGTTGAAATACAAATGTCCAACTTCTTATCACAAGAGAGTTAGAATTCAGGAACATGAGGCACCAATCAGTTCCTGAATGTTATCAAGTCAGGTTCTCCTGGCTTTTGTCAAGAAAGGCTTTGGAGTTGGCTTCTCTCAGACATTATTTCTGAAAGCTGCAGCTTTGAACAATCACTCCATTTTTTACTCACCTCTCATATATCAGCACCTAAGCCCTTTTCTGAAGGCAGCCTTCCCATTAAAAAATGAATTCCAATATATGTCAATAAGGGATGGACACCATTACTGAACACTCTAAGTGTCATGTCATCATTCCCACTTTTCAGAAAGCCATCCCTTTAGGCCTTCAGGATTTAAAATCTGAAAAWTTTCTAGTTAATAGACATAAGCTCAGTGCTATGTTATTAAATATATATTTGGAATAAAATTGTACTTACATAGAGTTTATATGGAAAAATGTGGAAATGAATGCACCAAGGCAACATGGCTATGTTATCACCTCGAATATTTTTAACAATATATTACTCTCACATGAGAAAGACATTTTTGAAGAAATTACAATGCCTTTCTTATTGTTTCATTATTCCTTTCTCATCCCCTATATTTTTTTTAGTATTCACAGAAATGTCTGTTTTGAAAGTTCAAGAGCTAAGGAAACTTAGACCACTTGCCTTCCTAAATAATGTAGAAAATTTGGTAAATTGTAAAATCAAGCTTGAGAGCTATTCATTAATATGTTGCTGTTTCTGTTTAACCAATAAGAAAATCCAGCATGGAGTGGTTTAACCTTACCCTTCACCAAAAATTTTACTGAAGAGTAAGAGCTAAAGACATAAATTAAAGTCTCTTTACTCTATAGCTTGTTCTTAATTTGGTTCCATAGACCTTTGTAAATATTAACTCACCTAAACAGTCAGCATTAACCTTTCTCAACATTATCTTCCAAAGCAAAGTGATTCTGAATCTGATTCATAGAGTAGAAGGAAGCAAAAGGGGAAATTATTTCAAAAAGCACTTGGGAATTTGAAATATGTCACCTTCTCAGATTCCTCTGAGGATTATCTAACTTCTACTATCAGGAGAATTAAAATCACCACTTTATTTATTTTGTTAAATCAGTTAATAACATATAATTAGTCCTCCTCTACTTCTTATATGCCCTAACCTGACGATTAAAGGAAAATGATTTATATTAAAGGAAACTAATTCATCATGTCTTATATTTAAGCCAATTTATTATATCATATAAAATATATTCTGTACAGTAAAGTCATGGTATAATTACATTATTTACAGCTTTAGTAAGGTTTATTTCACTTCCTTAGAAATGTGTAAAGTAAGATATATAATTGCAATTCAATTTTTTCTCTTTCTTTTATATTATGTGATATCTTCAATTTTTCTGTTTCTTTTTTCACTACTTAAATACTTTATTTACTTTAGGTCCCAGTTCCAGATTCCACTCCCTCCTGTTTCTCCCAGTCACCCCCTCTCGCCTTCTATCCTGCCATCCAACCATCCTGACTTTCTCTTCAGAAGACTGGAGGGTTCCCATGGATATCAACCTGCCTTGGCATAACAAGTTGTAGTAGGACTAAGGCATATTCTATTGAGGCTAGACAAAGCAGCTAAGTTAGAGGAAGAGATCTAAAGGCAGGCAAGAGTCAGTGATAGCACCTGTTCCTACTGTTGAGAGTCCATCATGAAGAACTTGCTGCACAACTATTACATATGTTCAGAGGGCCTAGTTCTGTCCCATGCAGGCTTTTGAGTAGGTAGTTTAATCTCAGTGAGTTCCTATCTGCCCACGTTACTTGATTCTGTAGATTTTCTTGTGGTGCCCTCTGACTCCTATAATCATTCTTTTCTCTCTTTTACATTCTCCAAGTTCTGCCAAATGTTTGGCTGTGGGTCTTTCTATCATTTTCCATTAATTTCAGGGCAAATTCTCTTTGATAACAGTTATGCTAGTCTCCTGTCTATAAGTATAGCCAAATAACATTAATAGTGTCAGGGTTGGGATCCATTCTTTGCATGAGTCTCAAACTGGACTAGTCATTGGTTGACCTTTCTCTCAAATTCTACTCCATATTTCGTCCCTTCACATCTTTTAGGCAGGAAACATTTTTTTGTGGATCTAAGATTTTGTGGCGGGGTTAATGTTCCAATCCCTCCATTGGAGGTATTACCTGGTAACAGGAGATGACCATTACAGGTTCCTAAGATTCCTATGATTAAAAGTCCTTGATAGACCCTCATAAATTCATGGAAGTTACTATTGTATTAGGCTTCTAGCACCTCCCAGAAATAATGCCCCACTACTTTTTCTAGTTCTCTC
>BDUI01004015.1:41787-75298 GCA_002335545.1 Apodemus speciosus
TGTGTAGCTCTGGCTGTCCTGGAACTCACTCTATATCCAACTCAGAGCACTGGGTCACTATACCTGCTACTCACTGATTCAGCTAGACTGACCAGCAAGTCCCAGGGTCTCTCCTGCCTGTCTCCACTTCTTCAGTATTAGCCTTTTTATTTTCGTAAGTTAGGAGGATCTCTTAAAGTTTGTGCAGAAAGCACTTCACCAGCTGTGCCATCGCTCAAAGTTAAGCTTTGAATGTAAAATTGTTCTTTCCATATCATAATAGTTGGTCTCTAATGAAAATAATAGCTGTTTCTGGGCAGCAGTTCTTAAACCCTAGTAACCTATATTGATAGTGTTCTGTGGGGATGGGGGCCAGATTGGAGGATTAATAAATTTAGAAATGGCCTTTTGGAGATAGGATGTGAAAACACACTGAAGACTTAAATTCTTTAATTTTTCTTAATCCAAAAGTTCTTAAATTTGCTTAGATTTTTAACAAAGAGTTCAAAAATAAAAGTCCTAATTCACCTAAAAAATTTAATTGTAACAGGTTCATCTAGAAGTGTTTTGTGGGTTGCAGAATCACTTGGATGAAAAGTCGATTTTTCTATGGTCGTGTAAACCTATTTGCTTTGTAATTATTAAAGCTTATTTTCATGATTGTTGCCAGCTGATCCAGAAACATCAAGTTGTAGCTGCATAGTTTGTCACTCATACATTTTTGAACATGTACATGCCAACCACCAAAGGTATTAGAGAAATGAAGTATGGTGATTTTTGTATGCAAGCCATTTACTGTTTATGTAGTTCCTAAAAAAGGGAAGAAAAGTAACAGTGTAATGAAGGCAGTCTGGTTTGCAGAATCTCTCTAGACACGGTGAATTAATGATAGACATTGTCTGATATATGAAGGTGCATACGTTGATCTTTGTATTTCTTGAGGTTCAAATCAGAGAAATTGCAAAAATGTATAGTTTCTCTAATTTTGACTCTCCAAATTAAGGAGAAACTGAAATGTACATTCATTTTAAAAGTAAACCAGTTGGGCAGTGGTGGTGCACATCTTTAATCCCAGCACTTGGAAGGGAGAGGCAGGTAGATTTCTGAGTTTGAGGACAGCTTGGTCAACAGAACATCCAGGACAGCCAGGGCTATGCAGAGAAACTCTGTCTTATAAGCACCCCCCCCCCCGCCGCCATTAAATTTTAATGTTTTAAAATTTAAAACATTTTAAAGCAAGTATGAAAAAAAAGGGATAACACTTGATAATTTTTATATACACTTACTTGCATTTTAAGCTTTTTGATGTGCAGATTAATGATCTTTTTAGAAGTATTTTCCATAAAATTTATTCTCTGAGGTATGTCCCTTGTATTCTGGAGATGACTTAGCTGTTCTTCTAGAAGATTGGAGTTTGATCCCTTGGACCATATATCAGCTGGCTCACAACTGCTTGTAACTACAGCTTTAAGAGGTTAAACTGCCTCTGACCTCTGAGGTCACCTATATTACTATGCACACACAGACAGATAATACACTTACTTAAAAGTGAAAAGGTTTTTTTTTCCTTTATAAATTTAAGCAAGGTATTGTGGTATATTCCTATAATCCCAGCACTTGGGAGGCAGGAGGATCAGGCATCATAGGAAAGCTATAGGAGACCCTTTATAACTTAGTCTTTTCCACCACTCACATAAGTTCCCTGTAATAGTGACTCTTTAAAACTGAATATGAAATTAAAAAGTTTGAATTACATGCCTCCCAGGTTGGGCACCACTTGTATAAAACATAAATCTATTTTTTTCCTCCCAGCCACTTACTTCCTAAGCACAACAACTCTGAGACTAATTATTAAATTCTAGGCCTTAAGCTTTGACTCATTCCCTGACTTAGCCATTTAAACTATTTCTATGTCTACCACTTGGTTACATCTCCTTCAGTCCCATTCCACTTCTTCCATCTCATCTTTCCTTGTCTCTCTCAGCCTCTCTCCGAGTTCATCTACCTGCTAGTTATAGCCTCCATCAGACTCCTCAAATCTCCCACAGCTCTTGTGGAGTCTTTTTTTTTTTCTTTTAAATATCTTACTGTTTCCCAGAATCCTCTCTCTTCCTGCCTCAGTTCATTGACCACTGGCTTTTTTATTGACAAGTGATGCTTATAAGAGATTCTCTCTACAACAGGTCAAAGAAAAAGAAAAAAAGTGAGTCATTCCTTGGGGTGCATGCCTTTAATCTCAGCACTCAGGAGGCACAGGCAAGTAGATCTCTTGAGTTCAAAGCCTGCCTGTTTTATGTAGCAAGTTCTAGGCCATCAGGACTATATAGATGGAACTCTATAGCAAAGAAAACAACAGTGTGTGTGTTTGTATATATTCAATTTTTTACAAGGATGAATAAATGTTTTCTTTAAAGGTACACTTAGAGTATTTTAGTCTTTTTGAGGACTACAGGTGATATCTGTTGCATATTCTTTGACAACTCCTCCATCCCCAGCCATTTGAAATTGTGAAATACTTTCTTAGTTTGTCCTAGGTCCATAGTTTATAAGCTTGGAGAAAGGTAAGATGGGTGGGCGAGAATAAAATCTGGGCTTTCTTTCAATCTTTTTTAAATAAATTTTTACTTTATGTGTAATGATGTTTTGCCTGCATGTATGTCTGTGAGAGTGTTGGATCCTGGAGTTCCAGGCAGTTGTAAGCTGCTATGTGAGTGCTGGGATTGAACTAGAAGAGCAGTCAGTGCTCGTAACCACTGAGCCGTCTCTCCATTACCTCTTTTTGTGGTAATGGAGAAGGTCTGTGCAAAGACCTTCAGCATTTGATTATTCTGGTTTATATTGTTGCACTTAATCTGAAATCCCCATACATCAGCCATCAGAAGATCTTAGATCTCAGTGTAGTAGTAGTAGATGTAGTGCTATGTGTAATGTATGTGTGTATACATGGGCACACATGTTCTTAAGATGAATACGTATATGCCACCACATCATGTGAAGATCAGAGGACAACTTTCAGTTGTTGGTCCTTGCCTTTTACTTTGTTTGAAATAAAGGTTCACCCCCACTCCACACCGCCCCTCCCACCCACCCCCAGCCCTCCACCCCCTGCAAACTGGGAATGCAAGGCTGGTCAGCCCATGTACTTCTAATGGTTCTTTCTGCCTCCTGTCTCACTATAGTATCATTTGGGTTACAGATGGGTACTACTATCTTGCCTGGCTTTGCCCACTCAGACTTCTGTTTTATTTTGGCTAAATATGTTACCTCCTCTGTGTGAAATACCATAACCAACTAGCTTGTATTTTTCTTTGAGAAGGCTCAGTCATGCATCACTTCCTTTGATAGTCTTCCCAGACCATCTCCAGAACTGGATAGGTATTTTGGGGATAGAAACACCATCAGATAAATTGTTTAAAAATAGATTTAAGAAGACTACTAAACTTGGAACACATGGTCCGAAATCCATATAATAAGTAAAGTCTATGGCTATGAGTGTAACTCAGTTGTAGAGCACTTGCTTAGTATGTACACATCCCTGGGGTTAGTCCTGATTAACTCACAGGCACATGCATATACGCACCATAATCATCTATATTCAAGAGAATTTTGAACTCACATATTAAATAAATATACCTATATTATTCGATAAAATATAGATGTTGAAAATTATCTGTAAGATAGGCATTGTGGCTCCTGCCTATAATTCTAGGATGTGGAAGGCAGAGTGAGAGAATTGTTCAAAGTTTAAGACCATGGTCTACAGATCAAGTTTCGGGCTAGCCAGAAGTAGATAGTGAGATACTATTTCAAAAAATAAAGAAAAGAAAATGTCATTTAATATTTAACACCATTACTATTGAATACTATGGCAAATTTTATGTAATTATATTTTAAAGCTATAAAAATATATGATTTTAAGTTATATATTTTCATATATTGACAAAATTGAAATATATGCTGCTCTGGACTCATGATAGCAGTTATCTCTGAATGTTGAAATTTTGATATTCTAGGTGATTCTTGCATGCCCCTCCATACATACTTACTCTAGTGGGAATAAATTTAATTCTCTTACTAAGTTCAACAGGTGCAGTTTAGTATGTATTTTCAGAAGGAACATGTGATCTTCAGAAAAACCAATTAAGATGTGAACCTTAAGTGTTTGTTTTGCTCTTTTTGAATGATGTATATAGGATAATTTCACATTTTTTATTCTCAAAGAAGTTTATGTTATTTAGGTCTGGTAAGGTGCTTTGATTTTAGCTTACATTTGTGAGTATTTTAGCTTTAATCATCATTTTCTGTTCATGAATGAATAAATTTCAAAAGTTCAGTGATATGGTTGGTTAATATATACTTTAGCTCTCACTCTATGGTATACTGAACTGAGCAAGGAGTAAGATTATGAGACCTTATTCCAACCTATACCACAGTTTTTGGCTGGTTTTGTTTGGATGTTGTTTTGAAACAAGTCTTTTTTTTTTCCTTTTTTTTTTATTGGATATATTCTTTATTTACATTTTATTTCCCTTTTTCTGGTGTCCCCGCCCCCCATTGAAACAAGTCTTAAACTGTTGTCCAGGTTGACCTAGAACTCACTGTGTAGCCCAAGCTGACTTTAAACTCAAGATGGACTTCCTCGTAAACCACAATAGCTACCTTTATACCAATTTCTCCATCAGTCAGATGGGAATAAAGTGAGGCTTCACGTTTTCACATATAGAATATCTTAGAAATATATCAATGGAAAATTTTAATGAGTTCTTAATATAGAGTTATTACCCAGTGCTTATAAAATCTTTTGATATTATATTGCTTTATATATTTTAGTAGCTATAAATTTGTATAAACTATTCTTTAAGTTATTGATGGTCTGGAGAATTAGAATCTCTGTTACAAAAATGATTGATTGGAGCCTAAAGTAATACCACTCTATCATTGAAACCATCTCTACTACATCTTGCTTTTTTTTTTTTTAAAGAAAAAAGGCAGTGACTTCCATTTGAGTGAACAAATCATTGAACTTTTTACTTTACTCTCAAAAGTATATTGTAGCTATCCCCTTTTATCAAACCATACTATGATTAAGTTAAAGCTTAGACTCTGAAAATAGTCTGTTCATTCTTAGATGTAAGATCTGTAGGACTACATAGTTGTCACATAACAACACTTGGTTAACATGAAAAAAACCTTAAACATAGTTCTTTGCTACTTGGTGTGGTTAATCACTGACCTACACCACAAGTACCAGGTATTTGTGTCTTCCCCAGTACTGAAGCATCAGAATGCAACTATTTACAATTTTCTTAGGAATGAGAATACTATATTTTGGATTCTTCATAATTTTGAACTTCAAGTCACACACTTCACAAGCCATTTATAAGCTCCCTTGGCAGCTTCTGTTATATAAAGATATTTTCTACCTTGCTGTGAAAACATGATGAACCCAGATTTAGAGGTTTGATATTCACTTAGATTATCAAAGAGATAACACTTAGTCTCTTAGTGGAAATGTAAGCATTTCTGTCTGTAGATGCTTGAACTGAAGTATTTATAGAAACCTCTACTAGGTGTTACATAATAGTAATAAAAGAAAATGAGTATTCATGTCAGTTGGCTAGGAAAGTAGCTGTGTAGGTAAGGAACTTATTTGGAGGAAAACAGTGGCGCTGGAGATACAAGGGTCAGTTCTTAAGAARCATCTTTACAACTATCAATTTGTCTGAATATAGCTAATATTTACATTTTCTTGTCTTTTACTGAGTGAGGTATTGCCTTAGGTAGCCAACCCAGAGATAACTGCCTTGTCCTCACCTGAGCTTACATTCTCTTGGTAATGACAGAAGTATGATGAGATGTTCTTTGGATTATTCTAGTGTTCTTCCTCTCTTCATAGACACCATTGTACAGTTGGATCTGAGTAGAGAAATAGAACTTTATCAGTTTTACCTGGGGTGAAGGAAGACAGTTTCTTCTTCCCATCTCCTAAACTGGATAATCTTTGCTCCAGGACTCAACATTATGTAGCCAATTGTACATTTCTGCATGGAATTATCTCCTTTTTTAAAGCAAGACACTGAACACATAAATTATGAAAAATATAGGCTTTCCTTTATACCACTAATTTATTTGACATGAGAATACTGTTTACTGTCTTTAACGGAAGACGGGAAAGGAAGAGTTGGGATGGGGGAGATGGCTCAGTCAGTAAAGTACCTTTAGTAAAAGCAGGAGCACACTTCTGACCCTAGCACTGGGGATCGGGCGGGCACAGAGAAGGGTTGATCCCTAAAGTTCACGGCCAGCCAGCCTAGCCCAGTGAATGGCTCTGAGCTCAGTTCCAAGGTCAGTGACAGAACCTATTTCAAAAAAATAAGACACACAAAGTGTCTGTACATCTACATTCACGTACATCTGCATGCACATGTTACATACATGTAGAGTTGGCAGATTTTTAAAACGTTTAAAAAATTCTCTCTTATATTGTTCCCTGAGTGCAGTTTCCCCTCCCTTCACTCCTCCAGACAGGGTTTCTCTCTGTAGCCSTGACGGTCCTGGAACTTGCTTTGTAGACCAGGCTGTTCTAGAACTTGGAGATCCACCTATCTCTGCCTCCCCAAGTGCTGGAATTAAAGGTGTGTGCCACCTTGCCTGGCTTAAGAGTTGGTAGATTTTATTAAAAGGTCCTTTTACATTGCTAGTTTCCATACGATTTGCTTATATTTAAGCTAACAGTAAATAAGTAAGTGGTAATGTTAGCGAAGAGAAARATTTATAGAGAATTTATATTTCAAGAATAAATAAATTTTGATGAAGTCTGCTGAGAACCTGATGACAGGTCAACTTTCTTTTTTTTTCTTCTTTTAATTAAATGATTTCTGAGTAGAATTTTGAAGTACAGAGAGAGAATTTCTTTCTTTGTGTGTATGTAACAAGGTATTTCTGTGTAACCCAGGGATGGTTATACTCCTCCTGCCTCAGTCTCACTTAAGTGGTAATTTTAGGCACATACTACCAAGCCTGGCTTAGGGCTGGTTTTTCTTTTCAGACTTCAAGGGTACGGAAAAATTTGCTGTTTTAATGACTGCTGGCTAACCATGCCCTAAGGGCTAAATTAAATACTTTTTCCTTTCTTAACTCTTTGATGGAACTAGANTGACGGTCCTGGAACTTGCTTTGTAGACCAGGCTGTTCTAGAACTTGGAGATCCACCTATCTCTGCCTCCCCAAGTGCTGGAATTAAAGGTGTGTGCCACCTTGCCTGGCTTAAGAGTTGGTAGATTTTATTAAAAGGTCCTTTTACATTGCTAGTTTCCATACGATTTGCTTATATTTAAGCTAACAGTAAATAAGTAAGTGGTAATGTTAGCGAAGAGAAARATTTATAGAGAATTTATATTTCAAGAATAAATAAATTTTGATGAAGTCTGCTGAGAACCTGATGACAGGTCAACTTTCTTTTTTTTTCTTCTTTTAATTAAATGATTTCTGAGTAGAATTTTGAAGTACAGAGAGAGAATTTCTTTCTTTGTGTGTATGTAACAAGGTATTTCTGTGTAACCCAGGGATGGTTATACTCCTCCTGCCTCAGTCTCACTTAAGTGGTAATTTTAGGCACATACTACCAAGCCTGGCTTAGGGCTGGTTTTTCTTTTCAGACTTCAAGGGTACGGAAAAATTTGCTGTTTTAATGACTGCTGGCTAACCATGCCCTAAGGGCTAAATTAAATACTTTTTCCTTTCTTAACTCTTTGATGGAACTAGAYGGATTAATATGTCTAATTAATTCATTTATGTGAATTTTTGTATTTCAAAAGTACTTTATCATTATAAAGATTTAAGTCATGTTGATGTCATTTGATTGAGTGCTTTCATTTGCAAAAAACAATTCATTTCAAGAAGTGTTTCAAGGCTGTAACAGTATGAAACCATTTTTGTTTTTCAGTGTCTTTGCCATGAAACGGACATGATAAACTGTTTAACTTAATGAAATTCAAGTTGCATGTAAATTCTGCTAGGTAAGTGCATGATATTATAATATTTTATACCATGTTTCATATTACAAGTTAAGAAACTTATTTTTCATAGATTGTATTTACTAGATTCCTATTCAAATCCTTTTTCCCTAAATCTGAAGCCTTTTAATTAGTTTTCAGTTGGTACTTGTTTCTAAATTATCAAGTTAAGAGCATTAAAATAACTGGTGTAATGGCACAGGTCTATAATCCCATTAAATAGATAGGACCACTGCAAAATCAAAGACTGTGCTACATAGCAAGCAATACCYTGTCTCCAAAAACAAAACAAAGGTCATCCAAATACATATTTTATGATTTTAATGTCTTCCAAAATGAGTTCTTGATGATATAAGATATGAGGAAGTGTTCAAAAAGCAACCCTTAAAAAAAAAAGCCATATACTGGGGCTGGAGAGATAGTTCAGCAGTTAAAAGCACTGACTGTTCTTTTAGAGGTCCTGAGTTCAATTTCCAGAAACCACATGGTAGCTCACAACCATCTGTAATAGGATTTGATGCCCTCTTCTGGTGTGTCTGAAGACAGCTACAGTCTGAAGATGAGCTACAGTGTACTCATAAACATAAAACAAATCTTTTTTTTTTTTTTTCTTTTAAAGCTATATACTCAAGTCCTCTTGGTTCAGCTTCCCAGGTACTAGGATCATTAGGTCATACCAGTGCCCTGCTTTAAAAAATGTTACAAGTTGTTAAAAGGATTCACTTGGATCTTTAAGTGGAAATTCTGAAGGAGGAAAGTAATCTTGATCCAGATATATTATTTTATAGTTGTATTTGAATTAGGATCAAAATTGTTTGTTAGTAAGTCATTTAAGCTTAAAAAGTCCCTCTTTCAATATATACAGGCAGACTATTCTGCCTTAGAGGTGCTAATCCTTGAAATTGGAGGAAAAAACCCTTTTTTCCAACTACAAAGTTATAATATCAGTTTGTCCATCCAAGCCACTGGCTCAAGTATTGCAGGAGGGGCTGTGGGAGGTGGCAGAGGATGGGTACTCTTCAGGTGGGAACTCTTGGAGCCTGTGTGTGTGTGCGTGTGTGTGTGTGTGTGTGTGTGTGTGTGTGTGTGTTGTTGATGATGTTGTTATTGTTCTTTTGTTTTCCCCAGCTTTACTGCTTATGGCAGGTTCAGTTATCAGTGCAAATTCCACTGGGTCAATTCAATGGTCAAATGACTTCATAAGCCCTGGTCTCAGTAAATTAACTTGTATTGAGGACACAATTTTTAGGTTAACTGATGTCCAAAATACTGTCTTGAATCATGAGATACATCAATTTTTAGTATTGTCCAGACCTGCATCTAGAATTATATCGTAAAATCTTTTTAAGCATATGTTAGATGTATGTGAAGAATTGTGTTTAAATGTAAACTTCATACTATACTATCATTTTTGTCCTAATAAAAATATATATTTTTTTATAAAAAGTCCCTCTGCTATTCCTCTTTCCCCATTTTTTTACTTGTTAAAAAGAGTGGATAGTGTCTTAACATGTTTCCATGTATTGACTTGAGTGGACTGCTTGCTGTTAGTGTGTTAGACATGTTTTATATGTTTTGTGTATTCTTGTTCTTGGAATAAAGACGTTTTACAAGATTCTGCTCTGATACCCCCTTGTCATCCTCTGCAAGAATGCATTATTTCAACTTTGTTGTTTACCCAATGTGTTTTTGTCAGTTTGATCTAAACACTGTAAATGTCCCATTATCTTTCTCCCAGTCTTGTGGTGTTTTGAGACAGGGTCTCACTGTGTAGTTCTAGCTTGCTTGCTTTGAATTCTCTCCCTCTATTTTGTGATTTTTAAATAAATGGTCCTTTGATGGTATGTAAACTTCTCAGATTTGAAAGTTTTTTAAAGAAACTTTTGGTGCTAGAGAGATGACTCAGCAGTTGAGTGTTTGGTGTTCTTATACAGGATCCAGGTTTTATTTCCAGCATCTAGATGGCCACTCGCAACTGTAACTCCAGGGGCTTTGGTGCTCTCTTCTGCTCTCTGCAGGCATCACACACAAGCAGTACGCATACATGCAGACAAAAGACTTATAATTATGAAGTAAAAATAAGCCTTTGTAAAGAAAGAAAAATTTGCCTATGTCAAAACCATGAAGCTTGCTACCATTATTCTGTCTCTTTGACTTGATTTGATTTGTGTTATGTGAGATGGTGAAAAGTAGGATTTGTGGGTTTTGGTTTTTTCTTGATTCAACATAGCTTTAAAAACTCTCAAAGAATGTAGAAAAATGAAGCCCATTACAACATGTCCTAAATTTATTTGGCTATAATCTATTTTATGTAACTACTAATATCCCTGTAGAGTATGTTTTTGGAAGCATTTATCTAGAAGATTAGCCAACTACTAGTGAAGTCAGATACTTTTGATATAAAATTATAAAACCAAATTTGGAAAAGATCATTTCTTCTACTAAAAGGTATTTAAGAGTGAAGCCTTCATATAAGTCAAGTGTTTTTATCTATTTCTCGACTCAATTCTTTATTATTGTTTTATATGTTTACTATTTGATATTGACCCTACCTTAATTATTGTTTTTTATAGTGTGTCTTGATATAATATCCTATTTTTATAAACTCTATAGCTTTATTATTGTCATTCAGGATTAGCTTGCTTATTCTTGGGTCTTTGCCCTTTATAAATCTTAAAATCAAATCTCCCTCTCCTCCCATTCAAAACTGACTGAGATTTTGGTTGTGACTGACCTTGATCTAAAAGATACTACTTGGGAGCAGAACTACCATCCCTCTGGCTCTCACAGTGTGTGAATATGGTATAGCTTACATTTATCTAGACCTTCTTTAGTTACTTGTGGAAATATATTTTTGGTCTGGGGTTTGAGGTTTTCGTTTTCAGGTGTATAGTTTATGATTTTCATTAAGTTTTTTTAAGTCCTTGATTTATTATAACAATGACATTAAGTAGTTTGACAACAGGGATATAATGGAGTAAATGGGAAAGCCAAAATTTTAAAGTAAGGAAGTGAATTAACCTCTTAGGAAAACTGATTAAAGACAAAGAAAAAAAACCTAAGACTATTACTAATTTAAAGAGGAGATCTCCCTGGATCTAATGGATATGGAAAAAACTGAGAGAATGTTAATAATAGTTAGGGCAATATATTTGAAAACATAATGGAAAAATTCCTGGAAAGTAAAATTAATATAAATGTTTTAATTTGTATCTATTTAAAGATACTGGATTTATGACTTAAAACCTTCCCACAGAGAAAACCCCAGGCTCATATAGCTTCACTGGTGAGTTTTTTTTCAAATATTTAAGGAAGAATTAATACACTTTTTTGGGGATTTATTATTTATGTACTGCCTGTATATATGTATATGTGTGTATATATAGGTGTGTATATGTGTATGTRTGTATACATATATACATACCACATGCATGCCTGATGTGCCTGCAGAAACCAGAAGAGGGCACCAGACTCGCTTGGACTTGAATTATAGATACTTGGGAGTTTATGGGTACTAGGAATTGAACCTGGGTCCTCTGAGAGAACAGCAAGTGCTCTTAAGCACTGAGCCAGCTCTCTAGACCTAATACCAGCCTTTATACAGATTCTTTTAGAAAATAAAAAAAGAATTAACATGTCCCAACTTTAATTATAAAATTGCCACAAAATAACACATAGTATTTCAGATAAACATGAATGTAAAACAAATTCCAAACAAAATATTAGCAAATAAAATCAGGCAATATCTCCAAGATGGGATTGTTTCAAACATTCTACTTGGTTTATCAGTGAGAATAATTTATTGTAATTGATCACATTAAAAATAAACTGGGACCAAAGTGAGTGGGGACTGGAGTGAGCAGGGGTGGAGTGAGCAGGGCCAGAGCGAGGTGGGATGGATGGATGGATGGATGGATGGATGGATGGATGAAATAAATAAATAAATAAATAAATAAATTTGAAGGGACGGGGAACAGGAGGAGTTAGAGGAGAGTTAAAGGAGGGGTGATGTAAATGCAGTATTTGTGTTCCAGTTCTCAAAAGAATCAAATTAAAAATAAACATAAGGATCAGGCGTGGTGTTAATCCTGACAGTTGGGTGGCAGGCAGATTACGTGAGTTCCAGGCCAGCATGGTCTACATCATGATACTCTGTTTCCAAAAAAAAAAGAAAGAAAAGAAAAATATATATACACTTAAGACAATAAGTAAATAAAAGAAGCTGTCACTATCAGGCGCTGAAAGCTGGCTGGCCTGGTCTGCATGAGACTTTGGTTTAAAAAAAAACAAAAACAAAAACAGTACTTCGTAGAACAGTAGATCTTGAGGGCAGACATTATTTTTCTTTCCATAATATTTTTATTGATTATTTGAGACTTATATACATCATGAACCCAGGTCACACTTATTTCCTAGTCTTCTGAGGTCTAGTCCCCAACTTAGTGGATCCCTTCTCCCCCCAAAAAAAGGAAAAGAGAAAAATCGCTGTAATTTGTGTTACCACATACTCACTAGAGCGTGGTCAAACTCGTGATGATTAGCTCCTTAAAACCGAGTGCGGCCCTGTCTGTGGAGAGCTGCTCTTCAGCATCCTTATCACTCTTTTTTTCTATATTCTTTGTTTACATTCCAAAGGCTTTCCCCTTTCCCAGTTCCCACCTCACCATATGTCCCATAAGTCCTCTTCCCTCCGCTCATTCCCCAATCACCCCCCCCTTTTTTTTTTTAAGATTTATTTATTTATTATATGTGAGTGCACTGYAGCTGYCTTCAGACACTCCAGAAGAGGGTGTCAGATCTCATTACGGATGGTTGTGAGCCACCATGTGGTTGCTGGGATTTGAACTCAGGACCTCTGGAAGAGCAGTCAGTGCTCTTAACCGCTGAGCCATCTCTCCAGCCCCCTTATCACATTTTTAAAGAGTTCTCTTCCATGGCTTTCTGCGTAGGCTGTTACTTTTGGGAACAGGGTGGTCAGGTAAGGTTTCTCTCAACTGTGAGTCTGCAGTTATCAATACCACAGCAAAAGTAGCTTCCTTGCTCTTCACAGTCCACAGGAGCATGGATCATGGACTTCCACATCATCTCTAGTGAGGGAAACTAACTTTTTTTTTATTTTTTTACCTTTTTTTGTGAAGTTTCACATCATGTACCCCAATCCCACTCATTTCTGTCCTTTTATATCCTCTGCCATTACAATATCCCCCAAAAGAAAAACAAACAAAATAAAAGGTAAAAAAAAATCTTGTTCTAGAAGCTGCGGTGTGTCACAATGTGTCATACACTATACCCTTTTATCCACACATTTTTGCTTGCAAATGTTCATTGCAATGAGTCATCGATCTGGTTCAAGGCCTCTGGCTTCTGCTACACTATCAATACTGATTTTCACTGGAACTCCTCTCAGATATTCTGTTGTTGGCCTGTGTCATGGAGATCCTATAGGTTTGTATCTGTAGCACTGGCCCTTTCACATGCTCTAGCAGTTCATAAATGGGGTAGATGCCTGGAGTAGACGAACCCTGAATCTGGGCCTGAATGGTCAGCCTACCACCTCTCCTGCTACCCTACCACCAGGTCATGCACACCACTAGGGGGAGCTCTCCAGCACTGCCCTAGCTAGCTCATTTAATGCAGGCGGCAAGTGGCAGAACCATACCCTCCTGGTCAGCTCACTCACTCCCATGCCACCAGAACCACTTAAATTGTACTACCCAGTGAAGGTGCAGTGCCTTCCCTCCTGAATACTACAGCTGGCAAGTGGTGGGGCTAGCTCTATGGAGTGCCACAGCCGGTATGGGGCTGCAGCCCAAACCAGGAACGTCTACATAGTCTTTAGTGGTAATATGAGCCACAAACATGAACCTGATGCCTGGCCACAGACCCAGATGGCCCTTAGCCTCAGGGCAGGCTACTCACGTTAGACTGTTCCTCTTCACCCACTAGTTCTACCTCTCTCCATAATGCTCAAACTGTTCTGCTTGTCTTTCCATCTGTCTACCACGTACTTGTATATGTAGTGGCTTGGGTGTGGCTTGGCGGCAGGTGGGCCTGTGGGTTTCCTCTGCTCAACTGTGCTTGTTGCATGGCAAGAGCAACTGTCTAACTTAACAGTGTGTGTCTAAAAATCTGGCATATCTACTGCTTTTCTGGGAGTGCTGTACTAATACTAATTTGTTATTTGCTCTTTTTTGCTTTCATTCTTTAAGAACATACAAGTAAGAGTTTCTCCATAAGCTGCCTGAATATGAGTCACAGCAGGTTGAATATAAGAAGCAAATATGAAAATTCAACCATTTTATAAATCTGTTGAGCCAGACATTAGATTTGTAAACATCACTTTTTTATTTTATTTTTCTAACCTCACTGTATCTCTAGCCCTGGTTTGTAAAAATTTTTAAGAAGCTTGAAAGGATGTGATACTGTTATATATACAGAAATGTTCCAAACCTAGTTGTGACAAAACAATACAGATTATATAGATCAAGAAGTGGACATGGTACAGTAGGATGATTTGTCTGTTTCTTGATGAATAAAACCTTCACATGGGAGTTTTGAATGCCCTCTTTCATCATGATGATAAGACTAACCTAGAATGACCTGAGTAGTTTGAAGACCAAGCAAGTTCTGCATAACCAGACAGAGGGCATAAAACTTAAGTCCTAACCTTGTGTCATTTCCACAGCACTGTTAGTTGAAATAATTATAAACCTACCTCAAGTCAAGGGAAGAAACATAAACTTTTATGAGAAGCACTGCAAAGAATTTGCAGCTGTATTTTAACAACTTTCAAAAGAAATTTGATGAGCTAAAATCATATTGTT
This sequence comes from Apodemus speciosus, assembly GCA_002335545.1. Lineage (NCBI taxonomy): Eukaryota > Metazoa > Chordata > Mammalia > Rodentia > Muridae > Apodemus > Apodemus speciosus. The sequence goes on from BDUI01004015.1 coordinate 56,606, forward strand.
TGTATTGAGTTGTTTACTATGTAAAGCCATAATTGTTAAAACAATACTATTCAGTCTGTCAACATTTTGTGCCATAGCCTTTTTATTACTAAAGTGAGTCTTTTCAGCACCAGGGGAAATCAAATTGCTTTATGACCCTCATTTCATGCTCCCTACCTGGCTAAGAAATAATCCTTAGATCCTCAATATTTACCTCTTTTATTCTTTCAGTTTTTGATTTTCCTCCAAGATATTTTTCTTTTGCTTTTTTCCCCCCTCCTCCTCCTCCACCGAGCCCCTTTAACTTGCTTAGAGATCCACCTGCCTCTGCCTCCCAAGTGCTGGGATTAAATGTGTGCACCAACACAACTGACAAGATATATTTTCTTAATTTTCTTATACTTTAAACATGATATGCTGAGGTCTTAATTTTTGCCACTCACTATGCTGCTGCTTCTTTGAGCTTCCAGACTCTCTGTTGTTGTATCTTGCTAATTTAAAAAATAAAATAAAACTCAGCTGTTATTAAATAAAACATTTCTTCTGTTCTGTTTGTTTGTTTGTTTAATGGAAGCAAGTTCTTTAGTTGTAGTCTAAGTAGGCCCAAATTTACTAGGTAGCCCAAGCGAGTCTTAAAAATATGGTCAGTTCTGCTGTCTCAGCCTGCTAGGTTCAGGTGTAGAATATAATTTGAAATCTGAGATTGTGATACCTCCAGCAATTTTTTATTATCCAGGATCCTTTTAGCTATCCTGGATCTTTTGTGTTCCCATATAATTGAAGATCTTTTTTTCAGTTTCTTTGAAGAATTCTGTTGGCATTTCTATAGTGGTTGCATTGAAATTATAGATTGCTTTTGATAGGATAGCCATTACCACAGTTATTACAATATTCTGCCAATCCATGTATAACATGGGAGATCTTTCCATTATCTAATATCTTCAGTTTCTTTTAAGTTTTTATTATGTAGGTCTTTTGTTTGCTTAGTTAGAGTTATCCCAGGATATTTTATTTTAATTTTTGAGGCTATTTTTCAAGGTACTGTTTCCCTAATTTCTTTCTCAGTCTGTCATTTGTATATAGGAAGTCTACTGATTTTTGCATTTTAGTTTTATATCCTGATGCTTTTGCTGAATGTATTTATCAGCTGTAAATTTTCCTGGTGGGAGGTTTTAGGGTATTCTGCAAATATATATGTCCTGCGCATGCATATATGTACACACACACACACACACACACACACACACACACACACACACACACGTTCTGCAAATAAAGATAATTTGGCCTTTTCCCCTATTTGTATCTCCCTTGATCGCCTTCAATTATTTACTCTAGCTAAGACTTAAGTACTATATTGAATATGTATAGAAAGATGGACATCCTTGTCTTGTTCATGATTTTAGTAGATATGCTTTATGTTTTAATCCATTTAGATTGATATAGCTGTGGGCCTGTTTGAAATGGTCCTTTTATTATCTTGAGGTTTATCCTTTTGTATTCCTAGTCTCTCCAGGACTTCTATTATGAGAGGATGTTGTAGTTTTCAAAGGCCTTTTCTGCATCTAATGAGATGATTATGTGGTTTTTGTCTTTGTCTGTTTATGTGGTGGATTATGTTTATCAATTTACATATGTTGAACCTATCCCTGCATCTCTGGGATTGAGCTAAGTTGATCATGTGGATACTCTTTTGATATGTTCTTGTATTTGATTTGCAAGTATTTTATTGAGAATTTTTGCATCTATATTCATAAGAGATAAGGGTGTATAGTTTTCTTTTTTTTTGTGAGATGTTTGTGTGGTTTTGGTATCAAGGTAATAATGGCCTCATAAAAAGAATTAGGAAATGTTTTTAGTTTCTATATTGTGGAATAATTTGAGGAGTGTTGGTGTTAATTCTTTGGTGTTCTGGTAGAATTCTATGCTGAACCCATCTGTCCTTGGGCCTGTTGTTGTTGTTGTTGTTGTTGTTGTTCTTGTTAAACTTTAATTACTGTTTTTATTTCACTAGGGGTAATGGGTCTGTTTGGGTTTTTTTTTCCCCCAGATTGCTGGGCTGAGATTTTTTTAAGCATCTCCTTATGATTCTCTGAGTTTCCTTGCTGCCTGTCGTGATGTCCCCTTTCATTTCTAATTTTATTAATTTATGTCTTCTCTCTCTGTCTTCTAGTTAATTGGCTAAAGGTGGGCTTAGACTTTATGCAAATGTTAAACTATTTTATTTGAAGTATTTGAACATCTGCAGGTTATCTGTCTGCAAGAGATAGTGGAAAAGACCCTCACACCTTAGCTTCTCTGCTGGGAGAAGAGGTACCTAGAGGCCAGAATATAGTTTTATATCATATTTTCCTTTTGAGAGTTTTCTACAGTACTTTGCTCATATGAAAAAGTAATGAGTTTGTTTATAATTAATTGGTGTTTTAGAAGGATATTCAGACAAGACATATTTAGCCAAAAGACTAAAACTCGGCAAGAATTTTAGAATAGATTTTGCTTTATGACTTCCACAACTCTGTAGTCTGCCCCTTGGAAGGTTGCCTAGTGTGTGGAATTTGTTCTTTTTGAATGACTTTTACACTGTCGCACAAAAAAGAGCCTGATGGAGTGTCCTAACCCTTTTCTATGGTAAATTTTTTATATTGCAAGTATCTGCTCTCATAGTAAAGTGGAAGATTGTTGACGCACCCTGTAGCCCATGAAGCTAAGTCTCTGCAGATCAAAGGATATTCCAAAAACCTGTATGGGGAGCCAGAAGGACCCCAGGCATTTGAGCTGAAGAGTGGTGCAAACAAAGCATCTCATTTTTATTATTAAACCAAGAAAACCATGAGGTGACTGTTAGCTTAATCAGAAACAACTTCAGCGAGGGAATACACCTGGCATTAGGTTTACCATCTTTGGTCACATGAAGGAGCCAAGAATATTCTGCACTCCGCTCCATACATAGTTCACAGAAAGTTCACAGCTTTCTTACATGGGCTCCCACAGAAGACAGGATTAAAAATGTCAGCAGAAGTGTGTTTGGTGGAAATCAGATCCTGGGATTTATATTTGAAATTGTTCTTCATTCAGAAACACACCATAAAACACCTCATTCTTGGTTTGTGCTTTGTTACAGATAAAACAAGGACCTGTGGAATATGAGTGATGACAAACCCTTTCTATGCACTGCCCCTGGGTGTGGCCAGGTAACATATCCATTACTTAGAATAATCTTGTACGTTTCTTTTCATTAAATCATTGCTAGAATATATTGTCATTAAGGTTTTACTACAGTGATTTTCTTTAAGATTAGAGTTAAGATAAAAACAAAACAAAAACATTTAGAAATTCTTTCTTTAATAATCTATTTTAGTTCTAGAAAAGACAGTGTGTTATTATGGAAGGGGTTTACAATAAAGGTCAAAGCCATAGACAAAAACTGGGGATTTAAAGGTATATTATTTGATCTGTATTCATTGAAAATTAATGTTAAACTACCTAATTGGAAATCAAAAATGTATTTGAACTGTTATAAAACTAGCAAATACCTCAGACATATCACTAATCTACTAATGTTCTGAAGTCTAACATCTTTAAAGCTTGTGTGGAAGATATTTTAATTTTTAATAGTCATTAAATTATTAATCTAATACTATCACCACTATCCTAATCTTTTTTAACTACAGGCACTAAAAAAGAATCTATTTTTTAGTTTTTTTTGTTTTTTTTTGTTTTGTTTTGTTTTGGGTTTTTTTTGTTTTTTGTTTTTTGTTTTTTGTTTTTGTATATAAGTATGCTGTCGCTGACATTCCAGAAGAGGGCATCAGATCCCATTACAGATGGTTGTGAGCCACCATGTGGTTGCTGGGATGAACTCAGGACCTCTGGAATTACTGCCAGTGAGTCCTCTTAACCACCTAGCCATCTCTCCAGCCTGAARATTTGATTTTTAATGTAGAGTAAACTTACAAATACTTAAATTCAGAGTATTAGTCAGAGCCATTAAAGTACTTTGTTGGTTTTTATTTATTTTTAGTTGATATTTTAAATTAAAATATAATCGACATATAGTAAACTGTACCATAAGTCAAAGTTTGGTGGTTTGGGGTTTTTATTGTTGTTTTACAGTTGATTTTGTTCATATGTGTGTGCATTATGTGTGTGTTTGTGTATGTTTGTTTGTGCATGTGCCACTTCAGCTGTGTAGAGGTCAGGACAACTTACAGGAGTTGATTTCCTCTTTTCATACCTCATGGGTTTTGTGGGGATCAAGCTCAGGTCATTAGGCATAGAAGTAAGTACCTTTACCTGTTGAGATATATCACCGTACCCAGTGTTATAATTTATTATATAGACATATACTTATAGAACTATGACAACAATCATGATAGTGAACATTACTTATCACTCCAAAAGTTTCCTTGTACCCTCTTTCTTGTAAGTTCTCTCACCTTTGTCAACTACTGATCTACTTTCCATTGCTGTAAACTTGTTTGTACTCTCCAGACTGTATATAAGTGGATTCATAGAATATATAAATTTTTCTGGATTCTTTCATAGCACAACGTACTATTTCCCAATTGTCTTTATCTACTTTCTATGGGTATTAACTAATACTACCGAAATAGGTACTGGGAAATTTATATAGAAAATGCTGATTATATAACAGGGATGCTGTGATTTGATTGGATCCCCAGAAATTTATGTATTGAAAACTTAACCTCTAATGTATTATGTTAATGTACTTGGAGCCAGAACCTTTGTGAAGTGTTTAGGATCTCACAACTTTAGACCTCACAACTTCAAGAGTAGTGAGCTAAATAAGCCTCTTTTTTTTTTTTGGATAAATTTATTCCACAGTTAATCCAGCATATGGTTTATGTTCAAATTTAGTTATCACAGATAAATGAGTGAAATTTACATACAAGTCTTTGTGTATGAGTGCTGTGGTTTCTGTTGGATTACTACCTAGAATGTAATGGTGAAATCATGTGATGGATCCCTCCGTATCATTTGAGGAAATTACAGATTGCTTTCTAAAATAGATGGGCCATTTTTTGTTTCCTTCAGTAATTTATGAAATGTTTATGCCATATTCTTCTTAACTTTTGGAGTTTTGTCCTTTTAAATTTGACTCATCTTTTTGTGCATAGGCTGGTATCTTATTGTACTATCTCATTTCTTTGATGACTAGGAAAGAAACTACATGTTTCTATTATGGCTGAAGTGTAAAATGATCAATGAGGCGCTCAGAGAGATAGGAAAAAACTTAACTGTAGAGTTTTGTGGACATGATTAGGTAGGTATGTTGGTTTAGTCACAGAGCAGTATGAAGCAAGAAAATTAGATAATAATGATCAAAATGAAAGATGGATGCAACTTTTATATCTGATTTAGAGCTATAGTTTACATACATTTTTTTAAAAAGTTAAGAGTAACAGTAGAATCTTAAATTCCTTGAAACTAAAATTTAGAGTATGATTTTAATTTCCACTGACTAGATTTACTCTTTGATAAACCAAATTTACTTTTTTTTTTATTTGGTACAAAGTTAAAGAAGAGATCTGGGTAGTTATTGATTTCATGTGCATGTCTGTGGGTGGGCACCTGCATGTCATGGTGCACATGTGGAGGTCAGAGGACAATTTATAGGAGTCAGTTTCTTCTAGCATATGGGTCCCCAGTATAGAACTCTGGTTGTCAGGCTTGGCAGCAAAGACTTTTCCCTGGTGACTCATAATGTTAGAAGTTTTTACTCTATGTTCAGTTAACCCTGTTTCTTAGAGCCTGTATATCAAGGGAAGTATAAAACAAGATAGTATATTAAGGGAAGGCAGAAGCTAGAGCAAAACTAACTACTCACATGACAATCCAAGGAATGAAGAGACACCTAGTCCCCTTCAAGGTGGTACCCCAAATGGCTGAAGGACCTCTCCAGGCCCACATATGACTCCAGCTCTTCCACTCCCAATGCTAACACCCTGGGAAGAATCCTTTGGACTTTTTAGGGATATTGGAGCTCTGTATCAAAATACAGATAGTACATTGCTTCTAGAAGCAGTCTTTGCAAAGTAACCAGCTTTGCCATATTGTTCTGTAAGTCAATCTTAGAAACTTGGCCTCAAATAAGCCCTAGCTTTTTTCTGCTTAAAATAGAATGGTTGCTGTTATTTTGTGTGTGATCCCTTCTTAATATGCATTTTTWAAATTAAAGGTATTACTTTTAATTACATGTCTATGTGTCGGGGGATTGGGTTGGGTTGTTAGTGCAGTGCCCATAGAAGCCAAAACCTGCATTGGGTTTCCTGGAGCTGGAGTCAGAGCCAGTCCAATCCATCCAACATGCTAGGAACCAAACTCAGTCTTCCCTAAGAGCATTAAGCACTTTTAAATTTTTTTTAACTTTTTTTTTTAAATTTTACGTGTATTATTGGTCTGCATGTATGCCTGTGAACCACTTGTCTGTTTGGTCTCCAAGGAGATCAGAAGAAGGAACTGTAGTTATAGATGGTTGTGAGCTTGCCACATGAGTGATGAAAATCAAACTTGGGTTTTCTGCAAGTATACCAAGTGTTCTTTACAACTGAGCCATCTCTTCAGCCCCAGCATTAATACTTTTAACCTATAAGCTATCTCTACCCCCACCCCCAGTTTTTAGACAGGCTCTTTATATGTGTATCCTTGAACTCACTCTATAGACTGGTCTGGCTTCAACAGAGATCCACTTACCTCTGTCTCTCAAGTGCTGGGATTAAAGGTGTGTGCCACCATACCTGTAGTACTAACAGATGGTATTTTTAAAAAGTCTTTTAAAGAATTAATTTATGTATGTGTATTATATATGTGCTTGCTTGAGACTATGTACAACAGTGTGTGCTGCAGTCTTAGAAACCATCAATTATTCTGGAACTAGATTCATTGGTGATCTTTAGCCACCATGTGGATGTTGAAAACCTAGTCTAACTCCCGAGAGAGCAGTAAGTGCTCTTCGTGGCTTACCATCACCCAGCTAAACACATGCTAATTTTTGTTTTGTTTTGTTTTGTTTTAAATAAAAAGCATTGTATATAAGTTTGTTTAAATAGAAGAAAAAGAGTCAATAGCTGAAAATTAGAATGTTTGTATGTGTACCATAAGAAATTGTTTAAGAGAATTTCCTAGCATTAAATTTTTAGTATTTGTTAGTGAGTTATATATGTGAGCCTCTGTGCATGGCTAAGCAAGGTTTTAAGTTGTGCGTCTTCTACTAGAGCTTGTCATGTCATTTGCTCATTTTTCTATTAATTTGAAATTAATTTTAGTATTATAATAAGCATCATGATGAGTATCATTTTACACAATTATTTGTGTGCATCTCTAATTAGTTTCTTAGATTACATTCCTCAAACTAGTATTACCAACTCAATATATATCTATAAATGGTTGTAGTGGCTAAGCATGTAGACTACAAGTTCAAGACCATCGTAAACCCTTGTCTTTAAGAAACAACGGCTGAAACAAAACAAGTGTCACTGGGTTGAATTCTCATTCCAAATTAACTGATAGACAARTAAATAAAATGTATATATAGTTATTCTCATTCCAAATGAGTGAATGAATGAATGGATGAATGAATGGATGAATGAAAGAAATAATGAAATATATATATAGTTGTATATTGGGCCACAAAGATGGCTTTCAGATAAAGGAACTTGCTCTAAGGTTGATGACCTGAGTTTAATCCCTAGAACCCACATAGTAGAAGGAAAGAACTGATTTCTGTAGGTTGTTTTTTAACTTCCACAAATACACGCTTAAAAAAAAAAAAAGAAATGAAATAAAAGCTCACTCTGTTTTTGCTTTCATTACTAGTATAGCCCTCATTAATAATAGACTATTTTTGTTATAAACACTCCAGTCTTAGGTATTACAATTTTAGCCAATGATTTTGTGAGGTACTTAATATTTATGTTGTATACTATCACTGCCCAAAACAGCCCAGTGAATGACAGCTTCATGAGTTAAATCTTGCAGAAAATAGTAGTGACATATTCTCCCTTTATATTAAATAGTATTTCTTAGGATGTTAAAGGTACTAATTATTATTTTTATTTATTTGTTTGTTTATATTAAGATAGGTCTCACTATGTAGCTCTGACTGTCCTGGAACTCACTATGTAGATCAGCCTGGTCTGAAACTCAGAGATCTCCTGCCTTTGCCCTCTTGAGTGCTGGGATTAAAGGTACGCACAGTACTCTGCAATAATTGATCATTGATTTTAGAAACACCAATTTGGTGGTGATAGTGCAAATTACTTTTTCTCATTTCTATGGAATGATCCAAATTTTGCTCTACTTTTTAAATTTAAAATTTCCAGTAGATTATCACATTTTAAAATATACTTTGTTGATAGTGTCACTTAAGAATGGCCTATAAAAATTAGCACAAAGAGTTTACTTGAAGATTCTTACTATGGTCTTCTGGTAAATGCCTAGGTAACTTTTAGATATTACACAGACTCCTATTAACTTCATTTGCTTTTAGAGGAATACAGTGGTATTGAATTGAATAAAAGATATAAAATTAGATACATAATAAAAGGTTCATCTTGTTGGCTATATCTTTGCCTTTGGTGTCACTTTAATTGAAACTACTTTGTGGTAAATTATCATGCATCATAAGCTGATTCAGAGGGGAAATAGAACATATACTTAGCCCAAGTCTTATTGGAGGTATATGTGAGTTGATAGTTTCTGTTATTGAATAGAATTTCTCTTCGGCTAAAGAAAAAAAAAATAGCAAAAGGAGCTGTTACCCCAATTACATGAAAACTGATTTCTACCTATTCAACAAATTAAATAGTAGTAGTAGTAGTAGTAGTAGTAGTAGTAGTAGTAGTAGTAGTAGTAGTAGTAGTAATTTATGTTGAAAATAACTATAAAAATCATAAGTGGCTGATTCATAGGAAGTTCTGTAAGAGATGGCTTAGCATGTAAAAGCATATGTCAGACAAGCTGGCATCCTGAGTTCAATCCCCAGAGCCCCTATGTAAAGGCAGAACCAACACCACAGAGTAGTTCTCCGACCCTACATAGGTATAGTGCTGTGTGTAACACTCCACCCCAACCCAGTATTAGCAAAATCTGACAAAATATGGCCAAACCTTGGAAACAGATTTCTTACCTATTAAAATTTACATTAATTTACTGTGGACTCTGCATGTTTTCTTTCTTCTTATCTGCCTATTAGCCTTTTCTACYTTATAAGGTCCTGTCCAAAAAACTCGTTTTCTTTTAACATTGTTGATTGAGATAAATGCTCAGGCTCTTGTTTTTGTTGACAGAAATGCTTGAATTTTGTGCATATCTGTTGCATTGTGCATTCAAATTGGACTTTGTCTAGAAGAATTCTATTAATTAAATATGTTCATACTGCCAGTGATATGATTATAATTATTCTACAGAGTTTATTCTTGACACATCTTTTTTAGTTTATCTAGGAAATAATTCATAGATATGTACATATATACATACATGTATATATATGTATCATAACATTTTAATTAGAGAGTAAAAAAAAACAATCTAGTTTTGTACTTAGAAACTTAAGAGTTTCAGAGTAAAAAGCCAAAGTTTCTTGTTAATTCAAATTTTCTCAGATAATTTCTCAAGGTCAGATTCATCTGTGTCCTTCACATTAAAAAAAAAAGTTGCTATCTTTGTAACTAATGGTTAGTTTGATCTTTGGATAGTGTATAAATACATAACCCTTATATTTTCAGCTAGTCACTCCTTTTCTCTGAAGACAGAGTTTACTTTCATTCTCACATTATAAAATATTTGGTTGGTTGATTGGGTTTTTGTTGTTTTTGGTTATTGTTGCTGCTGCTAAGCGTCATCCCTAAGGCCTTCTGTACAGCACTTTACCAATAGACCGCTTCCAGCTCTCACGGCTGCTTAGCATTGTAGCCAAACCAATCTAAGAAGAGAGCACTAATTGAGTAAAACTTCTTGGTGAAATTTCTCGAGTTTTTACCTTTTAATTTTGACAACTTCACAGATTTTTAAGAGTGTCACTTATAGCAAGATAGTTTATAATCAAATGCTTTAATGATTGCCTTCTATAGAAAAATTACATTGGGAGGTTCTCTGGAACCCAAAATGAATCTTAAATGAAGATCCCTTTAATGTGGAATGTAATTTTAATACAAGGATAAAAAGCAGCAGTGTGAATAAGCTTTGCAATGTGTTCATTGACTTGAGAGCTTTGTTTCTAAAAGAGTGCTTGTCAAAACACCACCACTAATTTCACCAGATTTGGGGAGGACTTTTGAAAGGATAAAGTAATAGGAAGATAATCTGAGTGTGGAAAAGTTGGATTATACTCTAATAGGAAGATAATCTGAGTGTGGAAAAGTTGGATTATACTCTTAGTGTCCGCAGGTGAGTGATTAGGTAATGGAGGAGTAAACCAAAGGACCAGAAGCACTGAACAGTTCCCTCAATGGGCAGATACAAACAGGTTCTAAAGAAGTACTAGTTATTCCCATAAAATAGTGTTTAACTTTGTCTTGGTGTTTGTAAGTAAAGTAAAGCTTGATTGTCTTCTTCYTTTTACAGATTTTAGAATCAATTGTTAATTTAAGGAGTTCATTTTGTTCCCTCCCATTCATCTTAATGTAATGCTTACCACAGATTTGGAGGTCCTAGAAAGTGTTCAGCTTACTTAGATAATAGTGATAGGCCCAGTAAGGAACATTTAGAGTACCATGAACACTGATAGGTGGTCTTTTAACTTGAAACTGGAGAGCCAGAGAGAGGGTTCAGTAGTAAAGAGTGATTATACTCTGCCAGAGGACTGGAGTTTGGTTCCCAGCACCCACATCAGGTGACTCACAACTTTGTGAGCTCCAGTATTATTCTTTTTATAAGCATCCACAGACACACACATGAACATAAATAAAAATAAAATCTTTTTAAAAATTGAAGTTGGGATTCTTGTGCTGGACATAGGATGCTAATAGGTACAAAGTATCAGACTTCTTAACAGTTACACTAAAATTTTAACACCCCCTATTTGTATAAAGTAGTAGAAATGAGTAAGGGTTAATTTAACTTCTAAACCAGGAAATAGGCAAAATAAATGAGCAGTTTCCTATTTTGGGAACAGTGGTTCTTAATAAGGAGCTCTTCCTAAGGTTGATTTCCAATAAGACTTTAAACATGAATGTGTTTGTCACAATCATAAGTATCACTGCTCACATGTGGTACTTACCAGTGTAAGGTGAAAAAAGACATGATAAATAGCTTTGAATAGATATTCACTTTAATATGAGTTATTATTTTAAAAATCACTTTTTAAAAACAATTTAAAATAAATTGAATTATTGTATTGTGATCACTGTTTCTTTGCTGGATTATAACACAGAAATTCTTCACTATGGTAATATAAAGCCAGACTTATTTTTTTATCCCCCCCCCCTTTCTTTCTAATTGAGACAGGGTCTTATTATATATCCCTGGCTGACCTGGAACACTCTATGTAGATCAGGCTAGCCTCAAATTTACAAAGATCTACCTCCCTAGTACTGGGATTAAAGGTGTATGTACACCACCATGTCTGGCCTCAGATTAATTTCTTAATTTGTACAGGAGTCATTTTTAGAATATTATCAATTAAAAAGTGGTAAGTAACCTTACATCTAAGCGTAAATACAGTATTTTCTTAAAGTCATGAACTGCAAAGTACATATTTCTTTGATATAATAAAAGAATAGTAGTCCATTTTATTAATTTTTTTGCCTCAGGTTTTATTTTCAGGTCTCTCAGATGAGTTATATACTATCATTTCTTATTCTTTAATAGTGGGTTTCTCTGATTATTTGAAAACTACTATGTCTTTGTGTGCTAACAGTAGATTGATTGTCTTATAGTATAAGCTGGTATTTCACTGCTAATGGTGGTTTTACATGTTGTGGAAATTGATATCCTTTATCAGTTTTCCTTGATCAAATTGAAAATCTTAACTGTATTTTAAAACTTTTTGCCACAGCGTTTTACCAACGAGGATCATTTGGCTGTCCATAAACATAAACATGAGATGACACTGAAATTTGGTCCAGCACGTAATGACAGTGTCATTGTGGCTGGTTAGTATATGCTTTTATTAATGGCTTATGTAATATTTCACCCAGAATGTGCACAATTTTGTGTATTCTCTGTAAATACTATAGTCTGGTGATAGTCCAATTGCTTTACTTACAGTAAATGTTGGCAACATGTATTTACCCATTACATTTCTATATGTTCTTTTGATCGTTCATTTCACTTTTTTGTGTGCTTTTCAAATACTCATTTGAAGTCAGTTTTATGGAGCATTCATGCCTTCTACAAAGTAGGTTTAACTGATAACTGAACTCATTGGTATTTAGTGTTTCTTTTAGTTGTGATATACCTGGTTTTCAAAACTTTGTGAAGATAGTAAATGATCAGGCACTCCCTAAACTTGGTCATTATAATTTTGTTTTTAAAATGTTTCAAATGAAATATTTTATGAATAAAATACTCTAAAGCTGGGATGTATGTAGATCAGTAGTCTAATGCTTGCCTGGTGTTGACAAGGCTCAGGTTTTAATCCCCAGCACTGCAAAATAAAACAAAATGTTCTTCATAAAGAAAACCTAAGTTCAGCTAGTGTGTGTGTATTGTGTGTGCATGTGTGCGTCTGCATACCCTATAACCTTATGGTATCACCCTGAGCAGATCATTGTTTTTCATATGTAAAAAGAGGAACCCAATTCATGTGTTAGCTTACTGTCACTCTGTCCTATATTAGCTGTTTTCTTTTATGTTTTATAGAACACATAATCTGTGTACTTGAATAATATATACTATCTATAACTTTAGTGTATTGGTGTCTTTTCTAAATAAACATTGTGATAGGTTCTATGTCAGATTTTACACATATTTTAGCTCTGTCAGAACTACAAATATGTATGTCATAAATATAGAATCTAGAGTCCTTTGTTAAGTGAAGCTTATGTTATCCTAGCTATAGTTCTAGAATTTAACTAGAATACTGAACAATATTAGTACTTTTAAATTATAACTTAGTCTAAACATCATGTGCAGTGCTTTGGAGAGGTGTTAAGGCAGTTTCAGGTGGTTCCTCCTGTGCTTTTAGTATTGTAATTTTTGTAATGAATAAATGAGAGGGAGCAAAAAGTTGGTGATTTATTACAAACAACCTATCATAGGGAACTTCCGACAGTCTTCAGTACTGTCAGTAAGGGACATGGGACAAAGTGAGGTATGCACTTCTTAGAAGGTGTAAATAAGGAGGACCACAATAAAAAAGGAAAGCAGTAATTAAGGAAAATTAAAAACTACCTAGAAAGGGTTTTCCTGGGTCTGAAGATCTTTGTTTCCTTGATACTTAACTGTCTTAGACATTCTCTGTAAACTTTGATCTCAAGAATTTTTTAAATTTGTTTCCTAGATATTACTTTTAGTACAGTATAAAAATAGAACATGTTCAGTCACAGCATTTTTACTAACATTGAATTAGTTTAATATAACTGTAAATAGAACGAATGCATGATGATCAGTAGCCTTAAACAATCCGCATGTTAACCAATTGTGCCTGTGATGACTTTTCTCAAACCTGATGGTACCAGTAATAATCATCAATAAAAGTGATGTGGGCTTGTGCATTTTCTGGATGTTTTTCTTTCTAATGTTAGTTGTGTTCATCCCTTATCAACTTTGACAAATCCTTTGGCTGTGAACAGTATTCACACTTATATTCAACTAATTTGAATTAAAATACACTTAAACTTATATGTATACTCAAAACCCTTATTAAAATATTATTTTAGAAGTTTTTAGGGCTAAAAATTAGGGCATAGGTTAAAGATTAAATAATGGGTAAGATTATGACATAAGTGGACCCCGCAGTAATTCTGATATTGTTTTCACTGTCTAAGACAAGCCTACCTTATGTCTAGCATGTATGATGAGTGAATTATTTTTGCTAAAAATAATTATAGGCAGTACATGTGAGGGGCAAAAATAAAATTATAATACCCACTGTAGAAACAGTAATTAACAAATATCTGACTCTCAGCTAAACGGATTTTATCTTAAACCAGTGCTGTATTAAGTAGAATAGATTCTGTGTATAACCTCTAAAATTGCTGCCCTAAAATGCATAAAATGTGAATAAATATTTAATGTACTACCAACACTAGTGTTAACAAATATTCCTCAAAATAATGACTAAATTGGAAAGACTTGTAAGTTTTGTGTCAGTCCTTCATTTGTTCTGCATCCAATACATGAATACTCAGTATGCTAATATATTCAGATATCGTTGAAAGAGTTTAGGCTATAAGAAAATTGAGTTCACATCATTATTAAATTAGGCTAAACCACTTCTTTTGCTTTTGCTTTTCTGCCTTTCAGCATTTTGATGTAAAAATGTATATTAAACTTCGTAATATTTTATGAACAGATAGTGAATGTGCAAAGTTAAAATATGTATTTGCTCTCATTAGTTTTCCCTAAATTATATATATCTAGCAATCAGAATTTGAATGATGTAATTCATATCACTTTATTACATAACAATAATTATTTCTCCAAAATATGCTTATTTCACTCAGAGTAGTACACAAAGCATACAAGAACTTTGGTGAAGTTAGCAAAATATCTTGATGTAAATAAAATACAGCTTAATCAAATTTTGTTTTAAAGAAAAGCATTTCTTTAAAGAGAGAAATAACATTTGACTGAGCTAGTGCCACTGATTTGTTAATTTGCTAGCAGCATTTTAGAATCTTAACATGATCATTTATATTTGTATGCTTACTTCTTTTTTTTTAATATGTATGCTTACGTCTTGACATTTATTTCAGATCAGACTCCAACGCCAACAAGATTCCTAAAAAACTGTGAAGAAGTGGGTTTGTTTAATGAGTTGGCAAGTCCATTTGAGAATGAATTCAAGAAGGCTTCAGAAGATGACATTAAAAAAGTATGTTGTTAACCATGAAATTATAAAAAGAATGCTTCTATTAGGAACACAATGATGATTTTCACAATTTGATGGTTTCTCAGTTTAAACATTTTGCTTGGCTGTTTTTTTTTTAACTTAATTACAAAGTTTTCTTTATCGTTTGTATTAGATGCCTCTAGATTTGTCCCCTCTTGCCACACCCATCATAAGAAGCAAAATTGAGGAACCTTCTGTTGTAGAAACAACTCACCAGGATAGCCCTTTACCTCACCCTGAGTCTACTACCAGTGATGAAAAGGTTAGAACTATGAGAATGATAACCTTTCAGGAAATTAATTTTTCTTAATTTAATGCTTTATTTATTGTTTATATTTGTGGGTGTGCATGGCATGTGATGGTCAGAAGACAACTTGTAGGTACCAATTCTCTTCTTATGCTATGTAGGTCTGAGTTGTCGAGCTCAGGTTTTCAGGCTTGGTGGTAAGCATCTTATCTACTGCGCTATTTCACTGTTCCCAAACGTGATTATTTTAAATCTCTATGAAACATTAAGGTATTAAATTTTATATAATTCAATAGAAGATTATAGGTTTTATATATAAAAACCTGTGTGAATACTTTAAGTACTTTAGTAACTTAGATTTCCTAGGCTATTGTTGTTAAGTTACATTATGATGTGTACATAATCACTTTTTTCACTTGAAAATCACATAAAATGAACAAATTTACATAGGAGCACTACGTCTACACATAAAGAGACAGTGAGAGTGTTCCTTTTTAAATGATATTATAAAGACATAGCATGACTAGATTTCTACCATGAGAATATAGTCATTTATCACTGACAGGGATATATCTTTTTAAAAAGTCTCAGTAAGCAATCTCATCATTCTTTCCAAAGCAGAGTGCATCTACATAAGTGTAAACAATATAACCTACTATATTCTTAGTATGTTACAAGCTGTTTTTCCCAAATTAAACCTGTACTACTTGATACTACTATATTGACCATGTAGGTAATTACAGCATACTGGTATTTAAACATAGAAAAGGCACAATTAAAAATGCAGGCTGGGAGGATGGTTCCATGAGTAAAACTTGCTTCATAAGCCTGACAACTTGAGTTTTGATTTCCCAGAACCCACATAAAAACCAGATTCTGTAGTACTAGTGCCTGTAATCCCTTCATGCTCTTTAGGGAGATGAAAGGAGGAGAAGGTAGGGAAATCTCCAGAAACTCATAAGCCTGCTACCTAGCTTACACAGTGGCAAGGAATCTTTGTGTCAAACAAGATAGAAAGATAAAAGACTCACACCCCGAGGTTGTCCTCTGGCCTTTATGTGTGCATGCCTGCATCCCCACACACAAACATGTACACATACAGGTATACTCATATCACACACACACACACACACACACACACACACACACACACAGAGAGAGAGAGACAGACAGACAGACAGACAGAGACAGACAGACAGAGACAGACAGTCAGACTAACCAACCACCAGTATAAAAAAATTATAAAGGGTATACTTTAAAGGGCACTGACCATGAGTAAAGCTTATAGAGTGGAATTTACACTGCAGGACTAAATGAATGAATATCAAGTGAATGTGAAGGCTTGGGACATGACTTTATACTCCTGTTGGCTATACAGACACTATATGTAGACTRCACTAAATATATCTTTTTAATTCTTTCAATAACAAATTAATGTCTTACTGTGACTTTTATAAAGTTTCTCATTTTTAAACTTCTTCCCTAGTAACATTTATTTTGAATCACAAATAGATAGTAGAGGCATACAGTAATACTTTATTTATATCCTTTACTTTACTACTCCTTCCTCTAATATTGAGAATTGAAATATTGGACAGATACCCTGCACTGAGCTATAGTCTCAACCCCAGCCTTAAAATTCTTGGAAGCTAAGCACATATTCCCTTTCATTAGATTTCCCCGAATCACAATTTTGAATGGTTATACTTCATTGTTATCTTAATATATTTAATTATCCTCTTACTTCTTAACATATGGTCATTTCCACATTTATTATAGTATTTAAGGATCCTAAGAACAGTCTTATTTCCCTGTAGAGCATTCCTTTCCCTTTATATTTTCCAGTTTTCTTTCTCTGTGACTAGTTTGTCATCTTCTAGGGGTGCTGCTTCTGCGTGCCTTAGCCATTAGTTCCTTTTAGGTAGTACATAGTTCCACTAAGTTGTAGAAAATCAATTCTGGACCTACTCTGTTCTAATTTTTCTTTTTAGAGATTTCCATCAAGACTTGTAATTTTAGAAACTATAAATTGGTAATTCCCAAATTTTTATCAGCCAACGTTATCTATCCTGATTGCTGAATACAGTTTCTCTGTTGGCATTTCCTTTGCTTTGTCTAGAGAACATCTCAGTATGTCTGAAACTAAGCCCTTAATTCTGTCCTCATTTTGTCCTCAGGCCTCTTTTGTGKCAATGTCATTGTCTTAGCTGTCATCTTTCAGCTGTACCACTACTACCCTACTTCTCTCTCTTTCTAGTTCCAGTGCTGAGAATGAAATCAAGAGCCCCAAGCATGTACCCAACACTACTGAGGGTTTCTCTTCCTTTTATTTTTCTTGTAAAACACAAAGTTTCTGTATGTTTCCCAAGCTAGTTTCATATTAATAATTAATAATCCACTTGTGTGAGTTTCCCTGGGTTGCTGAAACTGTGTAACTGCATGCCAACCATACCAGGTTAAAATTTCTTTCTAACCTGCTTCTATTTCTGATCTGCTTCCCTTAGTTCTGAGTGTGGAACTTAAAAATTTATGGAGTCATTCTTTTCTCTGCTGACAGTCTTAGCAGTTTGCTCTTGTAGACAATTTCTATTTATTCCTTTGGAAAAGCCTCATTGATTTTGACTGTCTACCCATCCATCTTCATTTCAGGCTCTCTTTAGTCATCAAATATTCTTAAGGTTTTTCCTGCTTAGCATTACTTCTTTCTCCATAGCTTGTTCTCCTCTTGATTCTTTGAATATCAGATCAGATTTTTTGGGGGAGGGGGGCTCGATCAGAAGGACTTGGGCCCCCCTAGATCAAATTTCTTTTTGCAAGTTTTTCTCCCTTCACTATCACAGTGCCCAGCTCTACCTTACCCTCTGCTAAATCATCTGACTTACTACATTATTGTTGAATGTTTAATGTCCACTTTGRTAGGAAGTTTCCCTGACAGTTTTACGCAGTCACTCTGCTCACTAGTTCTTGAGTTGGAAGTTTTTAGATGTGCTGAAGACTATAACAATGTTACCAATTTCTCCTTCCTAGTATCTTAATAAAACTCCGGCTGTAAGTAGCTTTATATAAAGCTGTARGTAGTCTTTATATAAAGACCAGTTCAAAAGGACACAAGGAGGTATGAGTAAGGCCCTTTTGTAATCTGTAAAACTAGGAAATATTTTAAGAATAATCCTGGCTGATTCATAAATTCTATTTCTCTTTAGTTTGGAAAGCTCTCAGCTTTACCTACTAATTTTGTATAACTTACAGCATCAGTATTACTTGGTCTTTTGATACTAAAAAATTAATGTAACCAAATGAAAAACTACCTGAGATTAGCAGACTAGTTTTTTKTTGTTGTTGTTGTTGTTGTTAATTTATAACATCTTAAAACATTTCCCTTTGTTTGTTTTGTTTTTTGAGACAGGGTTTCTCTGTTTAGCTTTAGGTGTCCTGAACCTGTTCTGTAGAC
>BDUI01004015.1:76573-94329 GCA_002335545.1 Apodemus speciosus
AGAGAGGGAGAAAGAGAGAGAGAGATCTGCCTATCTTAGGTTTTGGAAACATAATATTTTTAAAATAATATCTGACACATTGGACAATAAATATCTAAATCTTGGCTAAAACAAACAATGAGCATAGACTATAAGTTTAACATGGTCTTATTTTTATGGTTTTTGACACAAAACAAGTTATTCCATTTCAAGATGACATTTGTCTCAGTTCTTAAAAGTAACTCCCAAGACCTTTCTGATGAGAAATTTTCTCGTTTCACAAATTGGAAATTCGTGATTTTTCCCCAGGCTCTTTTTTTTTAAATACTCATACATAGATTATGCATTTAAGATGCAATTAAAAGTATCTTAAGTTTTAGAATTTGCCTTTTGAAGGTTAGAAAACTTATTTTTAAGTAAAAGGAGGAAAAAGACTGTTATTTTGCAGAGGTGGTTGATATAGATCTTTACATTTTTTCCCTTGTTTTGTTTTTCTTAGTCCTGTACCAGGCCCATTTCCTCTTCTATTACATCTTCCTAATGGACAAACCATGCCCGTTGCTATTCCTGCATCAATTACAAGTTCTAATGTGCATGTTCCAGCTGCAGTCCCAGTAAGTTGGAAAGTTAGTCTTTGTGTCAAAACTGGTCTTGGTAAAATAACCAGAAAATATTCTTGAACTGCTTGATTGGCTTACTAAATGGAATTTATCAAAATGCTTATTAATGGGGAGTAATATTTATTCATCAATACCTGTAATCAACTATAATATTTTAGACAAACATAATTGGACAGAAAACAATTCTCTACCCTCCCTGCCCACAATTGTTTTCTGTATTATTTTTGTACTATTTCTTGATTTAACTCACTTCAGTTTGACTAGATTTGTGAAATTCAAATATTTCCAATCTCTTAAGATACTTGTATTGGAATGCTGTCAAATAGCTATGGTGTTTATAGTTATAAAAACTCTTCAGGAAAACACACTTGTCCTTTATGGTTACATGAATTTCTTTGATGGCCCAAGCATGTTAAGGTCTAAACATTCATGATGACACATGCCAGTAGTCCCAATAATCAACAGGCAGAGATAAGATCTGAAGTTCATAGTTAGCCTCAGCTAAATATCAAACTTGAGGCTAGCCTGGGCTACTGTTGTGAGAAAATCCAAAAGAAGTTTTATGAGAAACTCATTAAATAAACAAATTTTGGAAAATACAGAAAAGGTAACTAACTGTATTGAGTTATCGATTGAACATATTGTTGGAAATGTGTGGTTGAGGGCTTGTACTGTTCTTGCAAAGGACCTGGGTTCAGTTCTCAGCATCCATTTTGGATGGCTCACAAATGACTATTGCTCCTGCCGTAGAAGATCTGGCAACTTGGGCCTCCGTGGGCACCTATACACAGTATACATGTCCACCCATAGATAAACACAAGAACGCATACTTGAAAAAAAATAAATCATTATTTAAAAGCATGGTATTTGAAATGATGAAAATTTTCTTTTTTTTTATATCATTTCACAAAATAGTTTTATTCTAGAAAATAGACTATACTTTCAAATTAGTCTTCAACATTTCACATTTTCATCCTGAAAAGAACTTTTAGATATCTAGCAAAGTTGTCCAAAGCGTACTATTTTCATTTTTCCTAAATTATTTATAATACATAATAATTTAAAACTTTCTTAATAATTTACCATAAAAATACTTTAAGTCTTAGTCATTCGTGTAAGAATATAGTTTTGTTTTTTTTTTTTTTTTCCCCTGGGACTGGTGAGATGTCTCAGTGGATAAAGACACTTGCCGCCAAGTTTGACAACCTTTGTTCCAATCTCCATGTCCCACATGGTGGAAGGAGAGAACCAATGCCAGCAATTGTCCTCTGACCTCCATATGTGTGCCATGACATGTATGTGGGAACATATATACAAAGTAAACAAATGTAAAACTTTTACTGTTATTACATGGATAGTGTTGATTCATGTGGTATAATCCTTTAGTGTATTGCTTTTTGAGATTTTTTTTTTAAAGCCTACTTGTAACAACATTCTAAAATTTGTGGTTTGGATATGCTCCTCAACAATATTAGTAGCATATTAAGTATTAGGTTTATTTAAAGCCTTCCAACTTACCTTCCTTTCTTCCTTCCAGTTTTGAAGCAGGGTCCTATTATGTATCACTGGCTAGTCTAGAACTCTGTAGATCAGGCTGGTCTTGAACTCACAGAGAACCACCTGCCTCTGCCACATGAGTGCTGGAATTTTAAGTAATCTAAATATCCAAACTATCATTGATGGAGGTGTTTCCAAAATATTTTGTCTTCTTTAAAGAAAACCTTGTTACTCAAATTGCATTACTTAAAAGTCTTAGTGAAGACACAGGTAAAGGTTTGCTTTCTCTTTTTTGAAGATATTTTTAAAGCAGGAAACATTCTTGCTTTGTATTTGAGATAAAATGGTTATCCTTTTAAATGTGCCTGTATTAAAAGAAGCTTGCGATGGAAAAAGAGATTAACCACTGTTCACATGACAACTGCTAAAGTGAAAAGCGAAAATGGCACACCCTGTTAAATATTATCTGAGATGTTGTTAGGGGAACACCACTTTCTGTGTTATTACACAGTACATTAATACATCAGTGCACATATATTTTAGAAAATTCATGTACTTATTTTAATAAATTACACTTTATGTTGAAATTATTTTAATTTATATTGTCAGATTTGATAGCCCTTTTAAATGCAAAATTGGAATGTAAAAAATTAATGTACTCATTTTTGTACCAGTCACTTTGAATATTATGTGTTTATAAGAAGGAACAGTTAAAACCAGGCCAACTAACACAGGCATTTTAGACCAGCTACTTAAAAGGCTGAGACTAAAAGCTAACCTGGACTTCAGAGTGGGTTCAATGCCATCCAAAATAACTTATGAAATCCCGTCTCAATAAAACAAAAGTGGGTAGTGATAGAGATTTATAATAGAGAACGTGACTCATATGCATAAGACTTTGGGTTTGATCCTTTCAGGTAGATTGGGAAGGAGAATATAATCCTTTGAGAAAGGTTAAAAAATGGGAGATAAAGAAATTGACAACTTTCGAAAGATAAATCAGGATATATAGTTAATCAGAATTCAGTGCAAACATATAATCAGCTTACGATTAAAATTTATGATTTTCTAAATCCAAAGGTGCAAATTATAGTCATGTGGAATAAAAAAGGTACTTCTTATTTTGTAAATACTGAATAAAAGTTATTTTAAATATCTTTTCCACAGCTTGTTCGGCCAGTCACCATGGTGCCTAGTGTTCCAGGAATTCCAGGCCCTTCCTCTCCTCAACCAGTCCAGTCAGAAGCAAAAATGGTAAGCTAATTTTTTTTGTTGAACATTATTGAGTCTCTTTTTTCTTTTTTCTTTTCTTTTTTTTTTTTTAGGCTACCATTTTATAAAGTTGTGGGCTGTATTGCACTATAGAAGAACCTATAGCTTATAGTAAAGGCAAAAGAGTGATGTGGGACTTTCTGGACAAAGAGAGGAACTCTGAGAAAAAGTCAGGTGTGGCAGGATTCACCATAGAGATGTGGAGGAAGATAGACATATGAAACTGAGAAGAGGTAACTTCACATGGCAGAACTTAGGTTAATATAAACGGATAATTGAGTCATGAGCTAATTGGGAGCCAGACTAGCTTAAGGCCTAGGCATTCATAAATAAAAACCAGTCTTCATGTCGTTATTCAGCGCATGGGCAGGCATAGAAAAGCCTTTATGGTTACATTTAGCACTTAGGTGGTAGAGGTAGTAGGATTAGAAATTCAAGGTCATCCCTGACTGCATAGTAAATTTGAGGTCAGCCTGACCACATAGAAATAGGAAAGACTAAATGTGTATCTGACTCCACARTTGCGTTCTTCAGGTATTTGTTCACTGAGCATTTGTGAGGCAGTGAATTTAGTTACTATCACTACAGAGTACATTATAAGACAAGACAACAACAAAAAGTACACGGTGACTTTACTCATAACAGCTCAACACTGTAAACTGAATATACATCACTGAGAAAGTGGACAAAAAATTGTAATACAATCATACAATAAAATACTACTCTGCAATAAAATGATGTATAATATATTCATCAACATGGATAAATCTCAGATATATGTGCTGAACTACAAACAACAGTATATAATTCAGTCTATTTATACTAAACTAGAATTTTTGGTGCCAAATCACAAAACAGAGATAACTAATTAGAAAACTTTCTGGGTATGCTTTCACAGTCTTTATGATAACAGCATATATTACATGATTGGACATATTTATTAGAACTTTGTAGTTACAAGTGGCTCATTTGAATATATACAAAATTTGCATTAAAATCTATGAAAAAATTAAGTAGAGGTTAGGTACAGGTAAAACCTAAATGACAGAATATAGCAAATGAAGCTGGGTGATAAGTACATGCTAGTCTATTATATTTCTTGCTCACTTTTATATATATCTTGCATATATAAAAAATTTCCACCAATAAAAATTTAAAATCCAGATTAAAGATATGATTCAGCAATTAAGAGCATGCATGTTTTCCCCTAAGATCCAAATTTAATTTTCAGCACCCAAATCAGGTGGCTCACAAGCATCTGTAACTCCAGCTCTAGGGGATCTGGTGCCTCTGACCTCCAAGGCACCTGCATTCACGTGCACATATCCACAAATACATACACAGACAGACACTTACACACAATTAAAAACAAAATAAATACTAAAAAAAATTAAAGCAGGTATAGTGGGGGAATATACTAAGGTGATGGCTCAGTGGATAAAGTACTTACTTGCCAGCGCCTATAATTCCAGGGATGGAGCTGTGGAAATAGGTAGAGCCCAGGGCTTGTTGGCTAACCAGCGTAGCTCAAACACCGAACTCCAGATCCAGTGAGAGGTTGTGTCTAAAAAAAAGTGTGGTGGAGAGACACATAACACTCTCTGGCCTCCACATAGGCATGCATACATGGGTGCACACATCTACTTACATGTGAACATACACAAAATTTAAAAATAATTTTTTAAAATTTAATCAAAATTAAGGAAAGCATATTTACTTCTCAGACAAAAATTCTAGTAAGAAATTTAATTGAATTGTTAAATTTAAGTGGGTCATTCTGCTTCCCCCAATTTTCAACTAATAATTTACTGTTAACTTTAACAGATGTTAGAATTATGGTTCTAACAGCCAAAAGAATTTCCTTTAGTGTCTGTTCCTCTTGGGTTCATTTGTAGGATAAAAACTGCACTGATTATGTGCATGAGTCCAGATACATGCACCTCAACAGGCCCTTCTTTCCTATTCTACACAATTTTTATTTTCTGCAGACTTGGCAAATTAAACCCTCTTTCTCATCAACATCACACCATATTTAAGTAGAAAACACATAACAGAACATATCCCCAGTGAAGGTCTTCTRTCATTAAATAAAGATTCAATTCAAGCTGGGCGGTGGTGGCGCACACCTGTAATCCCAGCACTTGGGAGGCTGAGGCAGGCGGATTTCTGAGTTCGAGGACAGCCAGGACTACACAGAGAAACCCTGTCTCGAAAAACCAAAAAAAATAAAAAATAAAAAAAATAAAGATTCAATTCAGTAATTTAACAGGATTGACCTATATGTGCTTAAAATGTGAGAACTTTGTCACATCAGCTTTTAATTTCTTTTCTCAGCACAATCAGTAACTAGATTATTTATTTTTTGTTTCGATTTTTTGGATTTGGTTTTTTCAAGACAGGGTTTCTCTGTATAGCCCTGGCTGTCCTGGAACTCACTCTGTAGACCAGGCTGGCCTCRAACTCAGAAATCCACCTGCCTCTGCCTCCCAAGTGCTGGGATTAAAGGCATGTGTTGCCACTACTTGGCTCATGATGACTTTTATGCACAAAAATTATTGAGGGACTACTTTTTAAAACAACTTATACTAAAATACAGTAAAACAGTTTGCATTTATTAAAGTTACAGATTTTGAAAACAGTCTAAAAACTCAGTATGTTTTACTTCAGTTGTCTGAGAAACTTTCCTAAATTCTCTAATAGCTGTTCAACATAGCAAGGCTTAATTTTTCTTAAAGATTGTAGTATTATTTCAAAGCTTAATTAAAATTGTCTTATTGCTGACAATAAAATAATACAACTAAATCAGTCTTAAGTCTAAACATTTTAACCTGAAATCATGAAAGAAAGAAACAAAGAAAGGAAAGGAAAGGAAAGGAAAGGAAAGGAAAGGAAAGGAAAGGAAAGGAAAGGAAAGGAAAAGTCCAAGGATAGCCTGGTTCTCAATGTTATCCAATAAGTATAATTTGCCTATTTGAAATTAACTTTTGTGGGGTGTGTGTGTGTGTGTGTGTGTGTGTGTGTGTGTGTGTGTGTGTGTTTTCAAGATAGGGTTTCTCTGTTTAGCCTTGGCTGTCCTGGAATTTAGCCTTGGCTATCTAGGCTGGCCTCGAACTCAGAGATCCTCCTGTCTCTGCCTCAAGAGTGCTGGGATTAAAGATATGTGCCAACAAGCCCTTCTAAAACTAACTTTTCAAGGACCAGAGAGGCCAGTGAGTTAACTCAATAAGGAAGTTTTTGCCATCAAAACTGAACCTGAGTTTGATCCCTGAGACTTACCTACATAGTAGAAGGATAGAGCCAGCTCTGACCTCCACATATGCATATGTACACATAAACACAATAAATAAGTAAATAAATAAATGTAAATTTTTTTCTTGAAGCATAAATTTCAGTGTCTAGTTTATTAAATTCTGGGAGTTGAAAAGACTTAACAAATACACAGTTCTGCCATTCCATCTAAAGAAGTTTGCCATTGTGTTCCTATCCTGGTATACAGAAACATCTTAATTGTCAAAAAATAATTTTCTACATTCAGAGGCAGAACTTCACATCTGTTCTTTTCAAATATATGAGTGCCAGCTCACATGCCTAGATCTATGTAATGTTTTAAATAATTCTGACTCTTTACCTATCTGTAGCTCCCATATAAATTATATTTCCCTTTCACTGCTATAGTTGAATTTTGCTATGTTGTTTTGGTAGTAATACTGGCATTCAACTACTTAAACATCTTTTTTAAGACTTATACGTTATGTGCTAGGTGTTTTGCCTGCATGTGTATATGCCACAAATGTGCAGTACCCAGAGTCCAAAAGAGGATATGAGAATCTCTGGAACTGGAGTGATAGACCATTGTGAGCCAACTATATAGGTGCTGGAAACTGAATTCTGGTCTTCTAGAAAACTAAAAATGTGATACAGAAATAAGTAGAGACTCAGAAATATCTAAGTTTATCTAGTACTTTTTACCACCATAGAAGAATTTTCAGAATCTGAATTTTTATAAAATTATACTAGGTTTCATGAAATTTAGGCGTAAGAGATTTGTCACTAACTCCATAAACCATAGATACTTATTTTTTTATATTACTCTTTTAATAAGTGTAACTTTCTTGAGAATATGTATAATTTAAAAAGAAACGAAAAAAGAAAAAAAGAAACACTCCTTAGAGTAAGATCACCTTGGAGTTCTGTCCAGGTTTTGTAAAGTGAGTTCCTCCAGTGTGACTTCTTTAAGACTGTGTGACAAACTAAGAAATATCTTTGCACACAGTGGGTAGCCAGTGGTTTTTCTGCAGGGGGTTTCTACTAAAAGCTGACAGAGGGCATCTTGGCAAATGTTCAGAAACCTACATAAACTTAGCTGGGCCCTGCATGGAACCTCATGTTCAGCAGAATTCTTCTGACCTGTCTCTGCATGCCGAGCTAATCAGCAAACACCTAATGAGYCCACACTAAAGAAACAGACCCTCTCCCTACCGACTTCATTTTCATGTGTTCTCTAGGGGTAGGAAGACAAGACTTCATGAGGACTGATGATACTGCAAAGACTACAATAATGATAATTAACTTGCTGAATTTAGAAGATTATGCTGTTAATTAGTTGCAAAATAAAGATAAGTAATACAGCAGCAGATGGTAGGATAACACCCAGGAGAAGGAGGGTTATCACTCTGATGAGCTTCTGTGGCACTTGTGAAATATGGATCCGACTTGTTCATAAATTGCTCCTAGAGCACATTATCGTTTTCTTTGAACTATGATGGAGTAGTTTGTTCCTACTGAGTTCTGACAGATGTGATAACATTTATTTTCAGGTGCTGCATAAACATAGAACATAAATAACATCATTTGTAAGCAAACACATCTGAATGAGTGTGTAAGATGGGTGGGTCAGTGCAATAAGCTATTCATCCTTTAATTGGTCTAATCTGTCTCTAAGAAAAAACCTTTAAATATAGCAATTGAAATTTATATCATGCAAAATTAACTGTAAACACACATTTGTTTGCTTCTTAGAAATACGTTTTATTCTTTGAAACAGTGAATACCTTTACCATAAAATTAAAACTATTCCCTGGTTTTATTGCACATGCTAGAGATTATAGACATTTTAAGTCTTATTTAAGTGTTCAACCATTATTTCTCTAGATACTCACTTTTTATTTACTTATATTAAGCTTCTCTTTTGAGAGAAATGTTGATCTTAGTATGGACTTAGCAATATATGAAACTTAATTGATTACAGATGTACTTAGAATACTAAGCTAAAACTCTTTTTTTTTTTGTTTTGTTTTTTGCAAAGCTCTTGTTAAAATACTGAATTGCCAGTCAACAGAATTTCTCCTTTTATCTCTATCCTAACTCATTCAGTGATTTTCAGAAGAAACTTCAGTCTTCAGGAAGTTTTTTCACTTTTAACATGGTGATTGATTTCTGTATCTCTGCCTATTCCAAAGGTCTATTTGTAAATCAAATGTCCATTATATTTAGATTTGCATTAATTCTTTTAGCAAAGGTATTTGGCCTTAAAATAATTGAATATGAGTGAATTTTAGATATCCCTGTATCAGTTGGTGTGAAAGTTTACTGACTGCTTTCATCACCTTGCTTAATCTATTTTTTTTAAAGCTTACATGCACTTTTGTNCCACACTAAAGAAACAGACCCTCTCCCTACCGACTTCATTTTCATGTGTTCTCTAGGGGTAGGAAGACAAGACTTCATGAGGACTGATGATACTGCAAAGACTACAATAATGATAATTAACTTGCTGAATTTAGAAGATTATGCTGTTAATTAGTTGCAAAATAAAGATAAGTAATACAGCAGCAGATGGTAGGATAACACCCAGGAGAAGGAGGGTTATCACTCTGATGAGCTTCTGTGGCACTTGTGAAATATGGATCCGACTTGTTCATAAATTGCTCCTAGAGCACATTATCGTTTTCTTTGAACTATGATGGAGTAGTTTGTTCCTACTGAGTTCTGACAGATGTGATAACATTTATTTTCAGGTGCTGCATAAACATAGAACATAAATAACATCATTTGTAAGCAAACACATCTGAATGAGTGTGTAAGATGGGTGGGTCAGTGCAATAAGCTATTCATCCTTTAATTGGTCTAATCTGTCTCTAAGAAAAAACCTTTAAATATAGCAATTGAAATTTATATCATGCAAAATTAACTGTAAACACACATTTGTTTGCTTCTTAGAAATACGTTTTATTCTTTGAAACAGTGAATACCTTTACCATAAAATTAAAACTATTCCCTGGTTTTATTGCACATGCTAGAGATTATAGACATTTTAAGTCTTATTTAAGTGTTCAACCATTATTTCTCTAGATACTCACTTTTTATTTACTTATATTAAGCTTCTCTTTTGAGAGAAATGTTGATCTTAGTATGGACTTAGCAATATATGAAACTTAATTGATTACAGATGTACTTAGAATACTAAGCTAAAACTCTTTTTTTTTTTGTTTTGTTTTTTGCAAAGCTCTTGTTAAAATACTGAATTGCCAGTCAACAGAATTTCTCCTTTTATCTCTATCCTAACTCATTCAGTGATTTTCAGAAGAAACTTCAGTCTTCAGGAAGTTTTTTCACTTTTAACATGGTGATTGATTTCTGTATCTCTGCCTATTCCAAAGGTCTATTTGTAAATCAAATGTCCATTATATTTAGATTTGCATTAATTCTTTTAGCAAAGGTATTTGGCCTTAAAATAATTGAATATGAGTGAATTTTAGATATCCCTGTATCAGTTGGTGTGAAAGTTTACTGACTGCTTTCATCACCTTGCTTAATCTATTTTTTTTAAAGCTTACATGCACTTTTGTKTAATTTTAAAAATTGGCAATTGAGAGCAGTGTTAATTAACCCTTAAATCTCTTTCTTTTAGTCTATACCCAATGGCACACTTTATAAGTCAGACCYGCTGTAATCAATGTAACAGCATGGAGCAAGCATTAGTGCTTCCTCACTGGATGAGTACTGTATACCCTAGGGCAGTCAAGAGAGGATAATGAATGAATACTGATGCTGCTGTAAGTGCTCTAGATGGTAGTAACTTGCCCTACTAAAGATTATTCAAGAGAGTGATGTTTATGTACTTCAGACTCCCCTATGTGTAGTTACTGTATTTCATTAATTCTGAGTTAAGCTCTTCACTATAAAACTTTAAATGCTCTTAAATTCATGATGTTTTCTACCTAAGGACTTAAAAATGTTTTGCCAACACAAGATGTACTAAGTTCAACCTCTAAATACATTATACATTTTATATTCAGAAATGAAGCTCCAGCAGAGATTATTGTTTATGTTTTGATGTCTGATATTTATTCTGATGTTGTAAGGCATAAATCTGAAGACTGACCATCTCCCTGGAGTCTTCTCTGTTCTGTTTATATAATGTGACCTACACTGCTGTTTCCCAGCTTTTATCTTTCTGCCTTCCGTTCTTGAATATTTTCCTAAGTGTTCCTGATTCTTTGCCCCTATGCTGAGAACCTGCAGACTTCTGTGGCTTTTTTCTTAAGAAATAAGGAATCCTGCTAATGGTAGCTCAGTGGATAAAGGTAACCTGCTACTAAGCCTGACTACTTGAAGTTGGTGCCAAGGACCTACTTACTAGAAGGAGAGAACCAACTCCTACAAGTGGTCTTCTGATCTTCACCTGTGCTCCGATGGTATGCATGTGCATACACATAAAATAAATAAGCATACATTTTTTAATAAAAAATAAGGAAGCAATCATTTAAGAAATCCCTTTGTAGGTCAGCTAGTTTTGCATATTATATTTAATTTTTGCTTCAATTCCTACAAGTAAATTATCACTAATGTCCTAAATGAAGATATTAAAAGATTGATTTGTTTATTAAGGTTGTAGTTTAAGGGAGTTAAATATCAATTTGTGTCTTTATTGTATAATACATGACCAATGAAGATGCTAGAACCTTGTAAACATTGTGCTTTTGTCATTCATAAAATCAGCCAGAAAAGAGAAAGAAACACACTTGATCTGGGTGATGTGGTTTAGCAGTTGGCAGCGTTAAATTCTTGTCATTCTCAGTTCCCAATGTTTTTATTTGAATAATTAAACTATGTAGTCTCAGGTGATCTTTTCTGTTCTCTGTGTGTTCTAGTAAGACTAAGTACAATATATATGTACTTAGCATAGGGTCAAAGAATTGGGAGTTTAGTTTATACAAATTTTTGTTTTCCAAATGTGTTTGGAAATCATCTGAAGCACTGGTATGGCCTAACAGTCTGTACATAAATGATGTCCAAACCATGAATCTAGATGTGATCACTGGTCTCTCCTCCCCACTATATGGTCTAAAGTAGGATACTATGTTATATCCTAGGTCTGTTAAGACCTAGTAATTAAGCTAACTTAGTGGCTATATGACCTTGAGTCAAATGATGGTTAGTTATCTAATCTGTAGAAGATTGGTATCCAATTAAACTGGTATCCAATTAGAGGAAATGCCTACTAAAATACATATATAATGATCTCAGGTGAATTCTGGTGACATTTTTATGTAACTTTTTATGGATTATGGACCATATATAATGAAGAAATTGCTAAATTTTGGATATTTGTAGAATTTTATAAGTTGTGTTAGTTGGAATAAATGAAAGAAATTCATGAATTATTTAGGAACCTCTTTGAAAAGCTCTTCTTGAGCAACAATGCCCGGATCCTCAGAGAGAGCATGAATAATAGTTGTCAATGATCTGTCTAACATGTAACATCCCATACAGTTATGACAAGTTTGTAAAACACTAGATCAACTACATGGCTCTTACATACAAACAGATCCACATTTGTATAAATAACTCTTTCTCCAGATACATACACTAAGTTTCTTAAGAAAAATGTAGAAGCTGAGGTGGGGCTCAGTGGTAGAATGGACTTGTAATGTTCATAAAGCCCTGGACTCATTTTTGATGGATTGGATGGATGGATGGATGGATGGATGGATGGATGGATGGATGGATGGATGGATAATAAAAATATTTCTGATTCAGATATTTAGGGCTTATCTAGATTTCATTTACTCAGAACAATGTCAGCAGAAATGGCTCCAAATTCCTGAGGTCACTGCAGTCCCATCATTAATTATATTTCTATTAATCATTGAACTAGTTGCTTTAAAAAAAGAGAGAGAAATATACATGACAACCCCTGCTTCAAAGAGCTTATTATCTGATTGGTAGATAAAATGATGGCATGCAACTAATTATAGAATAAACTTCATTCAAGTTTCATTCATTTGTTGTTGTTGATGGTGATGGTGTGTATTGTGTGTGAGATAGAGAGGGGGAGAGAAGGAGGGAGGGAGAAAATGAGAGAGAAAGAACTTTATTATGTAGCTCTGGCTGACCTGGAATTCCTTGTAAAAAAATAGATTAGGCTAGCTTTGAACTCTTTTTGAACTCAAAATTTTAACTGGCTCTGCCTCTCCCTAGTGATAGGATCAAAGACATGTACTACCAAGCCCAGGTCAAGTTGTATCTTTATAAAGAATGTATCAGTAATAGCTAAGGCATCTTTCTAACACTGAATTTGTCATACTGTCAGAGTTCATGAGGTCTGATTCAGTTACTGGCAAAATAAAGTAGAACAGATAGATCTTCCAGGGTTAGGGAGACGGCTTAGTGGTTAAGAACACTTGCTTCTCTTGTAGAGGACCTAGATTGGTTTCCATCAGCTACATGGCAGCTCACAGCCAGCCACCTGTAACTCCATTCCAGGGGATCCAATGCCCTCTTCTGTCCTTCATGAGTACTAGGCACACAGCATCATGCATACCTACATACAGGCACTAACATACACACATAAAATAAGTAAATCTTAAAGGGTAAAGGGAGTGGTATTCCTAGTAGGAAAGAGGAAGACCATAGATTTAAATTTTAAGTTTTTCAGTATGACAGATTCTAATAGTGGCCTAAAAAATGCAACATCAGATTGCTATGATGGCTCATCTGATAATGCTTTCAACTCTGGAATCCATGGTGAAAAGAGAGAACCTGCTCCTAAAAGTTGTCCTCTGAGTGCATGATGTGTACACTCACACACAAATAAATAATACGTTTCAAGATGGAACATGAAGTTATCATCCAAGTAAACATTAAAACCTGAAAGTAGAGATCAAACAAGACCCAAGTCTGGATCTTAGAATCTGGGCAAAGCTAGATAAGGGGTAGGGACTTAGGGTAGGAGAGGGTAGGTCAAAACATACATAATAGTTAACATTACATCTTTTTAACAAGGCTAGCTATGTTCAGATACTGTATTTTCATTTTTTTTTTTTTAGGTCTTCTTAGAAATAAGTACAACAAAGTATAAAGTCCTACAGTTCTACCAAATAGCGTGTCCAAGAAGCTTTCCAAAATCCCAGGTTGTCATGTTGATGCTTATTTTAATCTAGTGAAGTAAAGTAAATGAAAGCAGTGTAAAAGTGTATTTATGTGTTCTTTGACAAACACTATCTTTGGGTTAAACAAAGAGTATGTTGAGAGTTAGAATTGCATGTAACATAGGAACCATTTTTTAAAATGACGTTTGCATTTCAGAGATTAAAAGCTGCTTTGACCCAGCAACACCCTCCAGTTACCAATGGTGATGCTGTAAAAGGCCATGGCAGTGGACTGGTTAGGACTCAGTCAGAAGAGTCTCGTCCACAGTCCTTGCAGCAGCCAGCCACCTCCACTACAGAAACTCCGGTATGTGTGTTGCTTTCATCATTCCACACTCTGGTCATCCTTAAAAAGAAAATACAGTATAGCTTATGTGACTTCTTTATATAATTATATTCTATAAGCTTATGAAGAGTATAAATATAGCCATCTTAATTTGATACTTGTTCTGTGTTGATAAGGAATAATTTTCAAGTTTATCCTTTAGACCACATGCTAGTAGTCAGAAGTTCTCGTTCCTCAATATGATTTCCAAGACCTTTGTTTGGTTTTATTTTGTCTCCCACACTGCCATATTCTGTGGCACGGTTTGGGATTTGTAAGACTAAGAGGGTACCTAACATTGGACAGTTCTATTAGACAGTCTGATTAGTGACTAAAGATTTATG
This sequence comes from Apodemus speciosus, assembly GCA_002335545.1. Classification (NCBI taxonomy): domain Eukaryota; kingdom Metazoa; phylum Chordata; class Mammalia; order Rodentia; family Muridae; genus Apodemus; species Apodemus speciosus. Next base: position 91,044 of record BDUI01004015.1, read on the forward strand.
TCCTGGGCTGAATAAAGATAACCAAACTGGTCCATTAATGAAAACCAAGGCCCCTCCAGGGGCTTTCCTTACCTGAAAAATAAATATTGTAGAAATAACTAATACAATTGGCATATTTAATAAATTTTACTTCAAAATAGAATTGAAAAAAGTTATAAACTTATAATGACTAGTTTTCAAAGAATTAATGATATAAAATCAGTTAAAATAACATTTGTAAAAATAGTTTATCAAAATACACAATTAGTTTTCCTTTTATCGTCTAGCTGTGGGTTTCTGTATTTTTTTCCCATCTGCTGCTGAAGGAAGTTTGTCTGATGATGGCTGAAAAAGGCATGTATATATGAGTATCTATGAGTATAGTAGAATTTCTTTAGCAAGACACCAAAAAATACACATATTTTAAGGAAGACATTCACTGTATATTGCATTGAGCATTTCACTATCGCATAGTTATTTAAAAGGGATTCAGTTATAGGGTGAATACTTTTCCAGAGTGCTGATGTCAACAAGGCATATATCATGAAGTTAGCAACCCTCCCTTTTATACAGTATCTTGCCCCTGTTAATTTATTCACTACACACTCACAGGACAAGCTCTCTCCATATTGTCACAGGCTTCTCCAGCTCACACAACTCCACAGACCCAAAATACAAGTGGCCGTCGAAGAAGAGCAGCTAATGAAGATCCTGATGAGAAAAGGAGGAAGTTTCTAGAACGAAATAGAGCAGCAGCTTCAAGATGCCGACAAAAAAGGAAAGTATGGGTTCAGTCCTTAGAGAAGAAAGCAGAAGACTTGAGTTCACTAAATGGCCAGCTGCAGGTATGGGGCATAAATGGAGTTCACTTCTGTTTTTTAGTTAGGAGCATAGGTTTTTATTTGTTTGTGTTGGTTTTGTGTGTGTAGCTTTTTCAAATCAGGATTTCTTTATATAGCTCTGGCTGTCCTAGAACTCRCTCTGTAGAACAGACTGGCCTCCAATTCAGATATCCTGCCTCTGCCTCCTGAATGCTGGAATTAAAGGTGTGTGCCACTGCTCTCTGGCTAGGAACATAGTTTTTCCATTTCTCTCTAGATGATTCTGCAAATACGTTAGGATATGATGTATGTGGCACATATGTGGACTCTAATAAGCCATGGTTTCCTAAACCTTGTGACTTCTGACCTGAAGTAATACCAAACTTTCAACCCTGGCACAATGAAGAAATTTTATGTGTAACTGTATAGTTGTGTGGTACACAAATACCATAATTACCTTGCTTGAACTTTATAAAGTACAAAATTTTTTTAAAAATCACTATTTTTTGTTTCTTTTTTGTTTGTTTGTTTGCCATTTAGGTTTATATTAACCACAAAGTTGTTCCAGTGGCAGTTTTTACTTTCTTTCTTTGAATTACAATTTTATAGTGTCTGTCTCTCTCTCTCTCTCTTTCCCTCTCCCTCTCCCTCTCTCTCTCATTTTCTTTCTTTCATCTTAAGTGACTAGCACTCATGAAAGGTGCCAGGTTGACAGCTTTGGAAACTGAAGGATTCTAATTATCCACAGAACAGGTACTGTTCGGCCAGTGGCATAACAGATTATTTCATACTGCCCTGCCGATGTGCATCAAGTGCGTTTCTTAGGACCTCATGTGTTATAAAGATTTTAAGGCTCTCTATTCAAGTCTTTGGTAAGATTTCCAATACAAAGATCAGGTAGCACCAAATATGTTTCTTTCCTTCCTTTTCTCCTTTCTTTCTTTCCTTCTTTATCTCTTTCATTCTTTGTTTCCTGTTTTCATCACTTTGCTTTTGACATTGTGAATATTCTGCAGTGGTATATCTTTTGAACTAACAACTAGAAATTAATGTCAATGTATTATAGTTGTTTATTAATATAGGTCAAGTTTTTGTTTAACAACAGGACTAGAAGTTGAAGTTGGGGCTTCAGTACTGTACCGCTAGTGCTTTTATATTTTGGAGTTTTAGCATAGGAAGCTAAATTGTCCAAACTTGCTTCAAACTCAGGATCTTCTGGTCTCAGCTTTTCAAGTAGCTGGTATTGTGAACATATGAGTAAATAAAATTGTTTAAATACTTAGAAAACTCTTTTTACCATCCTGTATAGCACTTAACTCAAACTGAATTTTATAACAAGTTTCAATATGTGAGACAGACATCCTTAAAAGCCTTTGTTGCATTTTGCATATTGATTTGGTTATTTTACAAACTTACTTTTATGAACTTTTACAATCTGCCTCTTAAAAACTTACTTTTATAGCCATCTAACTTGTAATAGGAAAAAAAGATTAATCATGATTTACTAAACAACATAAATTTCAAATACATACTAGAATTTAGTAAGAAATATTATAGTTATCATCCTGACAAATGAATTTACTAAAAAACTTAGTTTCTTAGAATAAAACTTATTTCTCTTTTAAGTGAAATGAAACATTATGCATATACTGATTTATGTGTGGACCATGAAAACTATTCTTTGCCAAACCTGATAGAATATCAAGTACTGTTATTTACATATCAGATATTCATGCTAACAAAGTGAAGTTACTAGACTAGTACTGAAGCCCCAACTTCAACAAAGGCTTTTAAATGTATGTTTATTATTCTTAATTAATAAAACTTTTAAACTTTTTTTGAAATTATAATTTATTTATACTTTTCTTTCCTTTTCCTCCCTCCAAACCCAGAATTTTTTGTTTCAAAAAATTACTACTTCATGTATATATGTATATACATAGATGTTCCTAATATAACCTGTTGAGTCTATATAATACTAACTGTATGTATGTTTCGAGACTGACTCTTTGACACTAGCAAGCCAACTGGTATGTTCTTCCCTGGGGAATACCATCTCTCCCATCCCCAGCTTACCTCAGTTGCCTGTAGCTCTTGGTGTAGGGTTGCAGCCTTGGGGCTTCCTCTGTCCAGGTTGGCATGCTCATTGGTGTCATTCTTGTTCAGCTCACATTTGGAGAAAATCGTGTTGGTGAGACTATGGATGAGAGAAGGGATTAGTAGGGTACAGGTCATCTATCTGATCACGGAAATGGAAAGGGGAGGGCTCCTTAAGGAGAGGCAGAGAGGTTGATACAGAAGAAAGGGTGGAGAGGAGGAGGGTAAAGGAAAAATAGCATTATACAAGTGGTCTGATAGGGGAGGCAGGTCAATACAAAAGGAGAAGTGGGTAAAATAACAAAGATACCTGAAAAAGCCACAAAGAATCATACTATTATCTATTTCCAAAATTTAACTTAAAAAACTATAATATTCCATGTATGACT
>BDUI01004015.1:97218-117463 GCA_002335545.1 Apodemus speciosus
AAGACAGCTACACTGTGTGTGTGTGTGTGTGTGTGTGTGTGTGTGTGTGTGTGTGTGTGTCTGTGTGTCTGTCTGTGTGTCTGTCTGTATAGTGTGTGTATATAATTCTTAATTATATATTAATATATATTAATTATATCTATATATAATAATTCTTAAGAACAAAAAAAGGGGGGGTGCTCAGAGATCCCTCCACTTGGACTGACCTATGTCCCTTCCCTGAAGACTAGCTTTCATAAGAAGTTGCCATGCATGCTTCCAAAGGAGGGAGGCAACCAGCAATCTTACCCAGCTGTGATACCTATGAACCACAGCATGACACAATAACCCTGATCATGCAGTAGTGGCATGCATACTCTGCTAGTAACCAGAAGCTCTCTAATTGAACTTAAGACTTAAACCCACTCAACAAGAGGGAGACCAAGAGGTACTATAAACCTAGCTCAGTGCTAGTGAATTCATGGTTATTGGAGAGGAATCTGCAACCACCTATATTTTTTTTTTGTGTGTTGGTGTTTTGCCTGCATATATTTTTTGCCTGTCTATGTGAGAGTGTTAGATCCGCCTGGACTTGGAGTTACAGACAGTTGTGAGCTGTATGTGKGTGCTGGGAACTGAACCCTCATCCTCTGAAAGAGCAACCAGGGCTCTTAACTATTAGGGCATCTCTCCAGCCCCTACCATCTATTTTGAAATACAATAGTCTAAGGATACTTTAATCTTTTATTGTTTAGGGATATACAGCATAAATTGTGTTCTGTGCTTTAATACAGTGCAAGTTAGGCTATTTGTACACACTTGATTTTTAGATTGTTTGACTTTGTTTATCGTGGTTTTGTTTTTAGGAAGACCTAATGACTAAACTGCTAAAAGTATTTCACATTCAGCTTTCAGGTTAAGAGGTAGGGTAGAGGTTGGGTTTGGTGATGCACACTGAATTATAATCCCAGCACTTGGGCCTAGAGCAGGAGGAGTGGTACAGTTTAGAGGCAGCCCTAGGATGCACTGATACCCTGTCTCAAAAGTAAGATGTTAGTGGATTATGTGCCTGCAATTTTATGTATGCCAGTTTATGAAATATTTTCATTTATTAATACTTTGGGGTTCATGGGTGAAACCTAGGTAGTTATAATTAATGTAAACCTAAATGAGAAGGAATATTTATAGTGACTTTTTAATGTTACTAATTTATTAAGTCCATAGTATTTCTTAACTCCTGAGTGTTGTTAATCACTAATTTCTACTTTTATATATGGGGCTAAACCAAAGTAATGGTGGATTTATTCAATTTGAAACTTTGGTGTGGAATTTAGTAAATTAATGCATCCTAAACAAAGGCTAAAATAGTCACTCTATTGTAAGGAATAAAACAGAGCACCACTGATACAACATTTAAATTTAGATACGTATATCATAGGCAACAAATCCTCTTAACAATACATGCACTTTCATTGGTTCTGGTGCCTAACATAGTGCTCAACAATAAGTATAAGGATCCATGATTCTTGAATAAGTGTAATTTCTTTTTTTCTAAAGTATAAACTTGAATAATTACATTTCCAAGTTAAATTTTTCTTTTTCTTTTTTTGTTTATTTATCTTGTTTTTCAAGACAGGGTTTCTCTGTGTAGCCCTGGCTGTCCTGGAATTCATGCTGTAGACCAGGCTGGCCTTGAACTCAGAAATCTACCTGCCTCTGCCTTCCAAGTGCTGGGATTAAAGGCATGCACCACCACTGCCCGGCAAATTTTTCATTTTTAAAAGGCCAGCCTGGTCTTCAGAGTGAGTTCCAGGACAGCCAGGGCTATATAGAGAAACCCTGCCTCAAAAAAACAAAAAAAAACAAAAACAAAAACAAACAAAAAAAAAAAGGTGAAAGGAATCAATGATAATTCATTGATGGGTGTATAACACATGTACAATAAAGCCCTTCAGTGAATAACCTATAGTGCATACGTTTCCCGTGGCAAATAGTGAGCTAGGCTACCCAGTTATGTGTGGTATGCATATGATTTTAGTTTTTTTTAAACTAAAAAAGTATATAAATGCTAAAACAAACCAATGTATACTGATTAAATTTATTTAAACAGCATATGTCCATTATTGTTCTGCCAAAGAGATCCAATTTTCATACCTTAAGCCGTGCTTTCTTTAAATAGTAAAATGTTTCTATCTAATGCTGGTAAAGCATATGAGTTGTTTCTTCTCCAGAGCGAAGTCACCCTGCTGAGAAATGAAGTGGCACAGCTGAAACAGCTTCTTCTGGCTCATAAAGATTGCCCTGTAACTGCCATGCAGAAGAAGTCTGGCTATCACAGTGAGTAATGTCCCATTACCTACAGCTGTAGGCTACCTCAGTGACAGACTGSCAGAGTGAGCAGAGCTGCCAGGAAGACCGTGCAAGCTGCAGTTCTGGTACTTAAGATTAAATGTCAGGGTTTCTGCAAGGTTATTATAGTCTGGGGTAGGAAGAAAAGTTTTCCTATTTTTTTTCTGGGAATTAGTATGGTTCACAACTTGGTTAGCTAAACATTTTTAAGTATACTGTTTACTGTCAGTGATCATTTATCTTCACAGGATAACACTTTGTCTTGGATTAACAGAGCCAGCTTTTCCTTTCCTGCCCCCATTTAGCACTGCTGAGAATTTTTTAAATCAATATCTTCAGCCATATACTATCCATTTATAGGATATCTTTTTTTTAAGATAATGTAAGCATTGGACAGTATTTGTGTGGTTGTGAGCTTTTATGTAGTATTGTCGCAGTTATAAAAATGCTAAAACAGAACTGTATTGAAATGATTTGCTTATAAATTCCCTTCTAAATGTTTTCCTCTCCTAAAATGAGATACTTCTGTTTCCAGCTTTGTAGAGGTTAATTGTGCTTTTTCATTTCTCTGATGTCCTTGACAAGATGCACAGTTTTGGAACCAGCTGTTACTCCTGAGTAAATGGCCAATTTTGTCCGTCACACACAAATTCATAACAAATAACAAAGCTGGGGATGCATTAGGCAACATTCATAATACATAACCCACGGCCTTTCTTTTGTTTTTATGATTTAGTGATATTTCAGGATATTTGTAACTGAGGATTGTTTCAGCCATATGTATCCACTTCATTTTAATTTGCCAGTGTCAGTAATTCAAAAGAAGGAAACATTTTGTGTTGGATGCAAACAGTTCCTCAGGTACTTACTATAAAACTTAATGGCTACCATCTTTACTTGTAGTCTATTGTAAGCAGTTTCATCAAAATGAGCAATATTTTTTAATTTAAAAAATTCTGTAGACATAGTTATTCTCAGTTGCCATATATATTTAGAATACTGATTTTTTTTTTCTGTTTTGAGTTTATAAGTCTCTGTTATTTGATATCTAGTCATTTTGACAGGACAGTGAAACACACTGTGGAGTAAATTGGAACCATATAGAAATATGTTTGGGATTTGTATTAACAGTGATTGCTGTAGGGATTAGGCCACTGTGATTCCCATCTGACTTAGCTTAATTTCCTGTAGATGCTACTGAGTTCAACATTATGCATACATGATTTTCTTCAACAAGAAAGCTTCATTGGATTCTGATGGCTTAAAGGGAAATAAATATATGATGATTTTGTTAAATTAGAAAAAAGCTATCTCTTAACAATGTATCTAATTGAAAATAATCTACAATTTTCAAATCTTTTTATTACTGATTGGATAATCCCAACTATTTTAATTATTATGCAGGCAATATATGCAAACCAATGATTAATGATTGATTGTTTAATTTTAAGCATACAGAAGTGTTAATGCATCTGTTGTTGAATAGGTTGAAAACCTACAGTCGTAAATTCTTAGTAAACTTCTCTTATGAAAATGCAAGAACTAGAGGGGTTTTTTTAGAAGGTAGTTACATTTGGTTTTCTCCTACCTTCTGAAAACAGAGTGTCTTTTCTTGTTATGTGTACTCCCACATCCGAGAGGGAGAGGGGCTGAGTTCTCAAATATCAGAGGTGCTTTAAGCTAAAAGTGCTTCTTTTGAGTGCAGCATGTATTTTTTAGTGTTTTGACTATTCTGGTCAGTTTCTCCCCTCAGCTACAAGAACTAGACATTTGTTCAGATATAACTCATTGCAAAGTTATTTTATGTACATGAATTATAATTACCTAATTTATAACTGATAGTTTGTACTGCCTTCTGTGAGTCTAGATAAGCACTCCATTGTTTCATTCCGAGTCATTCTCTGCTATGTATTTGTATCTTGTCTTACACTACCAATCAGCCTTCCTATCTGATGTGTTTAGAGAACCTAACATTCAGACAAAGGTTAGCTGGTTGTTTTGCTGAAGAATAGTAGCAAAATAACAATATTCTCTCCATTTGAATTGTCATTGACAGTGTTTTCTTCAAATATGACTGTTACATTGGCAGAAGAATAGAATTATAAGAATGTTACAGTATTCATTGTTGCTTAAAATATTTTTTTTGATTCCCACTTTCTTTTTAGATTTCTGATTGAGATTTTATTTAAATTGTAGTTTGAGGTCAGATTTCATTCAGGGAAACATTTTTGCACTTACTGCACATTATGGAAAAGATAGAATTTCATCTCACTAATGTATTTTAAAATCTGGTTTTCAAAAATACATGAATTTGCAGCTGATGTATAAATTCTGTAAGAACTACTGTATTTTAGAAAATTCTCAAAATGAGGAATTTTATTTATACTCATGATAGTTGCCAAGTATTTTTCCCTCCACAGGATACCCACTGTCCACTCTCTACAAAATAAATCATGGAGTAATCAGTAGGCATCTGCCCATCAGTAAATAGACTGGTCTGCATCCTCACATTACTAGAAAGCCTGCATACTCTCTAAACATTAAGCTAAAACTTATTTTTAATGCCAAGTGAAACAAGTCACATGGAAAAGAAAACATTCAAGTTGGACATGTCATTACAAACCTATAATCCCAGTACCTAGGAGGCTATAATGGCCAAGATGATTGGCCGTGAGTTTAAGGCCATCCTGTGCTATACAGTAAGACCCTGTTTCAAAATCTAAAAGAAGGAAGAAAAATAAGAATATCTAGTATAATGGTATTTCATGTTGTGTAGCAGCAAACAAAACTAAGCTATATCATTTAGGGATTATATTCCACTTGGATATATCTAGAAACATAAGGATAAGATTAAAGAAATGTCCAAAGGGTAAACTACATGTGAAAAAGAAAAAAAAAAAAAAAAAAGCAGTATCATTGACAGTGTTCTCAATGACCACATTGTGTATGTTATCAATGGTACCTAGAACTTGGAGATTTAGCAAATACTTACGTCTGTTGAGTATTAAATTTTTTTACCAAATAAAATTCTAGGCTACTGAAGTAAAGATATAAGAGATTTTGTTGTCCAGATCTAAATATTGTAAATTTGTTCCCATAAATATTTAGAATGCTCTTCTCTGAAGGTCTCTTCAAGTTTCAGTATCTAAAGTTTGTATGGATATATATTTGAATAGCGCTAACAGCTGGTGACTTTTAGTCTTTGAATATTACTTAGTCTCATGTGCATGCATCATTAGACTCTGGGGTCATATCATCCATGACTGCATAGATGGAAATTCAGGCAGAAAAAAAAATACAGTTCTGATAAATGCAGAGGGAATAATTGAAAAAATACAATTTGTATATAAGATTCGTTTTGTTTATGCATGCAGTTGTAAATTGTTTTTTATATTTTAATCAGAGTGACAGGTAGGCAAGTAGACTAGCTTTGGTAAGTGTGTTGCTCAGTACATTGTTGAGCAGCTCTCTGTGAGCAGCTATAGTTAAAGGCCTACCTCACTTCCTTGTGATAAGACCAGGCCTTGCTGTGTAGTTCACACTGGCCTAGGACTCTATATAGCCCAGGTTGTCCTCAAATTTGCAGTCTTTCTGTCTTTGCCTCTGGAGAGTCCTGAGATTGTGGATGTGTACTGCCACCTCATCCTGCCTCTTTTTTGTTGGTTTGTTTGTGCATTTCTTTTTTAGCAGGGTCTCATTATATAGCCCAGATTAACCTTGAACTTGGAGATCTGCCTGCTTCAACCTCTTGAGTTCTGGGAATAAAAGCTTGCACCACCACACCTGGCTCTGCCTCATTTTCTTTGATCCTGTTTAGCAAGTATGCACACTCTGATGATCCCATGATACGCAGCTATGACTTCATTTAGTCTGTCTCAGACACAGTTGACTACTTCCTGACTGGAGCCACTATTCAGTTTATTTCATTTGTACATCTTATCCTGAGTAACCAGTGCTTTAAAACACCTTTCAGCTTTGTGTATGGATTAACCTCGATAATGCTTTTTTGACAATACTTCTATTTTTCTTTTTACCATTTAGCTGCTGATAAAGATGACAGTTCAGAAGACCTTTCTGTGCCAAGCAGTCCCCATACAGAAGCGATCCAGCACAGCTCCGTCAGCACATCCAATGGAGTCAGTTCGACATCAAAAGCAGAAGCTGTAGCCACTTCAGTCCTCACCCAGATGGCGGACCAGAGCACCGAGCCTGCACTTTCACAGATTGTCATGGCTCCTTCCTCCCAGGCACAGCCCTCAGGAAGTTGATTAAAGACCTGCAGTGCAACAGTTTTAGATACTGATTAGTGACTTCAAAGGGAAATCAAGGAAAGACCAGTTTGCATTTATGCGAAATCTGTGGTTGTAAATTTTTTTTTTTTACTTGAAGTTAAATTTGTCTCTAGAGTTGGTATAGCAGCAGTTCATGATCAGACTGAATATGTTTTTAGTCTCTGGAAGACTGATTTTGCTTTTTTTATACATATTGTTAAGATTTATTAATTTTCCTGTGGTCAATGTGTAAATTGTATCATAATTCATTGTGGTTTATTTCACTTTGATTTAGTGGTATTTTAATAAATGGGGGTGTTACTGAATTACTCTTCCCACTTCCATTTCTTTGCTCACCCCTTCACCCTGAGCTGTGATGGTAGTCTTGTTATCATTTATACCAAAGTTCTACAGAATCCCTATTGTCTTTATAATATGAACAAAGTTGTAAGGCACTAGGGAAGAGAAAGACAGAAAGTTCCTTTTAATCTTTTTGCCTTTTATTTTGCACATTATGCAAAAGGAAGAATATTAGAAACACTTTTTTTTAAGTGAGTGAAAGTATGGTAAGACATTTAGTGCTTTGTGCACATTCTTAGACTAATCAAGGTCATTCATCGCCCTGCAATGTTTTAAAGATTAAGTAAACAAAAATTTTGGAATCTTGAGCATTTCAAAAATGACTTGATTTTTTAAGTCTTAAACTCAGTATTTTAAACCTGTGTTCTTGAGGCTGAAAACTATGAAATTATATAATGTATGATACAGGGTTATCAGACTAGTAATTTTTTAAATTTGCTCTTGTCATTTGGGACTTGTTTCGTTTGGGATTTTGTTGTGTGTGATTTTTGTTTTGTTTTGTTTTGTTTTTTTGCAGATTTCAGGTAACAAAGCGAGAAGCTTATGCATAATGAAGTGTGATGTGGTTGCCAGAAAAGCCTAAAATTATGACTTAGAAATGTTAAGACTGTTTTCCCCATTGTCGTACTTGTACTTGCGAGCTAACTTGTACTTATTCTTGTGAAAGCACTGTCATCTTTTAGTAGCCAATTTTGATAATGTTTCTCGTGGAAAAAAATCAGTATCTATCTTTAGAACAATGTAATTATAATGTGGGAATGTGAGTGAGAGAATGAGTATGTGTGTATGTATGTGTGCGTGTATGTGTGTGTGTGTGTGTGTGTGCATCTTCCACTAGTTTATGCCAGCGATATTGCTTGAATGTTTAACGATGCCTTCAGTGTGATGCTGGCAATAGATGACTGCAGTTTCAGATGCCATTGCTGTGCAGGCTTGGATAACTTAACATTCCATGATGTAGCTCGTTCTGATGAGATGATTGTAGTTACACTTTGCTCATTATCCAGTCATCTGTGGAATACTGAGTTTTCTAATGTGCCATTATCTATTTTTATTCTGCAGTTATGTTAAAAATACAGTACAATATTTTAAATAGACTAAATTGTTAAACATAAAAATAAAAAAGTAGTAGATGTGTGTAAGAAAACATTGTAAAATAGTTATGAGTCCTACCCAGTAGCAACTTCTGGCGTTCAAGCAGGATTCCATTCTGTAAATACCTGTAACGTGTTTATAATAAGTTGTGTAGTCTGTTCTGCATCCATACTACATTATTGCTATGGTCTCGGTGTCATCTCTTAAAGAGACTGACATTTCCAAAGCCTGAATGGAATGCCCTTGAGAGTTCAGGGGAATACCCATCCCACCTGCCTAAGTTCCAAACTGGGAAACATGCAAATTATATAAATGACATTTCAGGACTTTTAAGTATGAAGATAATAGGAATTTTATTACTTGGCTTATTAAAAATGAGAGCATATTGGTTGCTGATTTTACTTTGTATCTATTACTTTCACCTGATCTCATATTTAATCAGTTTTAATCACAATTTTGTCATAGTTATGCTAAGGAGTTGATCTCAAAGGCACAAAACGTGAATTCCCCATGCAAGCTTTTTGTTGTAGATGATAAGGTTGGTCAAAGCCTCCATGTCTCACTCTCTGCACCTCCCAACATTTTTCTTTCATCTTCCGATCTGTGCGAGCGTCAGTTCTTTGGTAACAGATTCTTGCAACTGTAAAGTAGAAGTACATAGATGTGAGAAGTCATGTAACGGTTAATGAACTTACCACGGTTGACAAAGCTCTCGTTGTAAATCAGTCTGTACTCAGCAAATAAAAATCATTATTAGTTGTATAAACACACAAAAAAATTACATTTTGAATTCCAGGATGTCACACTACTTCTGTACCTAGCATTTTGAGTCCTTATATTTGCAATGTTACACAAACTGTACTATTTTCTTTTATGTACAGTTTGCATGACTAAACCATCAGAGAATAAATTCTATCTTTAAATTATGTTTATAATTTGCTTGTTTTTAATCTGTCTTTCACAAAGTAATACCTGATAATTTTTTTTTTCACTTAAGGGCATTTAATTTCTGAGAAGAGCGTGAGATTCTTACCATTTCTGTACACTCCACTGCCTTGGAAGGCCCCTTAACCACCAATAGGCATTGCTTCTATTCTCTCTTTACTTTAAGTTCCATTGACATGCAGTGAGTGACCTCTTCATTTTATGTGTCCCATGTGGGACACCACCCAAACTTTAACCATGATCCACCATTGCCCTAGAAAATATCTTAACCCATGTCCACCACTGAATTAACCTTCCCTCACTTGCCCTTCTTCCACAGTCTTTCATCAGTTGGTGACAGTTCTTCCAGCTGCTTAAGCTGAACAACTATGTCACCACTGATCCTTAATTCTCACAGTCTGTGTGCACCCAACCTATCAAGAAATGTGCTTTGCTCTCCGTAAACAATCCAAAATGCAGCCTCTCCTCTCCAAGACATTTACAGTTGGAGCCCTGGCCCATGCTCTCATGGGTCTCTCAGTTTGCTGTTGCCTCATGCCTCTTGCCTTCTATCCCTGCTTACCGGAACATCTCTAGTAGCAGCCAGAGTGTTACTCTCAAAATTTGTCACAGACATCCTATTCCTAGGTTGGATCCCCTTTTCACTCAAAAACTGCCTTCAGGCCCTAGACTGTTGCCCAGTTATGTCCTATTACCTCTACTGACCTCTTTCTTTCCTAAAAGGTTCTAGGTAAGTGAATACCTACTGCTTCTAGGTGTCAGTGTTGTAAGCATTCTTAAAATTGTCCACTATCACAAACCAAATCTCTCCCTTTCTGGAACTCGCATTTTAAAGAGGGTGCAGGAAATTATTGGGAAACAGTAAATTATAAGGTAAGTACCGAGTGAAAGCTTGGGCCAGTTTTCTAGACTGCATATGGAGTGTCATTTTAATAATAGCAGTACAACTGAACTGGACAGGAAATGCAGTGAATTGTTGAGCTAGTTCAAATATACCCACTTTCTCAGTATGACAATACGACATGCCTTGTGGTAACAGGCTGACGTACATCCATACCTGGTTTTATTGCAATTTAAAGGTACTGTGTTTTTCCAATTGAAGGTTGTAACAAACTCATTTAAGCAAATACAGTCACCATTTTTCTTTTAAATTTTTTATTGAAAATATTTTTCATAAAATACATTCTAATTAATTGCCTCCCTTAGCTCTTCCAAGACCTGCCTCCCTACCTCCTCACTCATTCAAATCCACACTTTCTCTCATTAGAAATAGGCACCTAAAAAATATTAATGATAAAAACAAACCAGAATATGACAAAAAAGCAGCCAAGGAAAAAGCACAAGAATCATAAATTCAGACCCATACATTAGCACAGAAAATCCCATAAAAGCAAATGGAAACCATAATAATATATGCAAAAGACCAGTTGGTTTTTTGTTTTAAGGGAAAAAAAAACAAAAAAAACGGGGCTGGAGAGATGGCTCAGTGGTTAAGAGCACTGACTGCTCTTCCAGAGGTCCTGAGTTCAATCCCCAGCAACAGTGTACTTATATACATAAAAATTCTTTTTAAAAAAAGCCCAGACAGGGCATTCTGACACAAAATGTTCCCAAAACACCATTGAGTTGGTTTTGTGTTGGCCATCCACTGCCGAACATGGGCTTTGCCATCAAGCCATGCTGTTTTCTCGATTAATATTTTTATTATGTTAGAGGTTGTTGGAGTTTTAAAGAATGAAACACTTTCATGTGTGCATGTTTTATTAGACACAATGCCCCTGCATGTTAACAGGCTATTGTCTAGCAGAAACAACCTTCCGATGTGAAGGAGAGCTCTAGAGCTTGATGTTACTCTACTGCAGTGATCTGCAATCTCCACCATGTGTTTTTCTCTAATGAGAAGATTTTCTCTAACTTTCAGCAAATAAGGGATGTTTTGAAATTTCAAATTCATATTTTCTTGACTTACTCCCAAAGAAAGATAGTTGCTAGTTACTATTAATTGCTAGTTTTTTGAGACCTATATCTGTAAAGCTTCATTTGATGCCTGATACTTTGTGAAAATAGAGGAAAATCCCTTGTACTCTTAGGGTTCAACTTTGGTAGTTGTGCATGTAAACACACAGTACCTAGAGAACATAGTTACTTAAGAGTACTTTAAAGATATTTTGAAGAAATAATTTTAAAATCTGATTTCTAGATTACTGACAATTTCATGGCTGGTGGTTGTGAAAAAGCATGTCTTTAAATACAAATGAACTTTAAAACTGCTCCATATGCTTGTGTGTGTGCTTTTAAAGTGCAGCAGGACTTTCCAGTAACGAGTGCTGTAAGCAGAGATGTGGGTGTCCAGAGAGAGCATCCTTTTGTGTGGGGAAGGAAATGGAAAATAGACTCCTTTTTAAAGAAAYGTTTCCACCAGGCAGTGGTGGCGCACGCCTTTAATCCCAGCACTTGGAAGGCAAGGCAGGTGGATTTCTGAGTTTGAGGCCAGCCTGGTCTACAAAGTGAGTTCCAGGACAGCTAGGTTTACACAGAGAAACCCTGTCTCAAACACACCACCACCCCCAAGAGAAAATGTTTCAACTCGGGGTAAAAGCAGTATGCAAATTACATCTACTGCCACAAAATGTACAGCCAGTAGAAATGTCACCAGTGGTCGGATCCTGGTTCAGGTGCTTTCAGGTTCTTGGCGTTTTATCAAAAGAATAAAAAATAGAGGCTCATACTGATTTGCAAAAAAAAGCATGGTGAATTTATTTAGAGTAAAGTAGTAAGAGCTCATATTAAAGGGGTACACCGCCAAGATTGAGGCAAGCCACAGGAACTAAGATACTCTCTTTGGGGTCTCTGGGAAGGAGAGGCTGGTTTCTCAGCTATGGTGTGGATAGTTTTCTATTTTAGTTGGTGGGTGAGATTATATAACTTACTGCACATGGTTCTTCCCATAATGCATCCAATTTTATTTATATGTACAACTGATTATGCATAGGCATAATATGCTGAAAGGTTACTAGAGGACATAGTTTTGCACAAAACAGCTCAAACCAAAAGGGCCCTTTCTTCATATTTAGATACATTGGTAGTACACTTGAAACAGTCAATTTGTTAGCAGAAGTAGGGAAATGTATACTATTATTAGAGATGGTAATAGATGTGGCCCAACGCAGTTGTACAGTAGAGGGTGTAATGGTTTGCATATGATTTCCCCATATTCTCTGGCACTTAAATCTTTCCCTTCAGGAAGTGGCCCTGTTTGGGGAGGCTTATGAGGTATGACCTTGCTGAAGGAAGTATGTCACTGTGAGCAATTTTTTTGTTTTTTGAAACAGAGTCTCACTGTGTACACTATGCTGGCCTCGAATTCAGATTGCTGCCTGCCTCTACTTCCTAAGTGCTTGGATTGAAGGTGTATTGCCACCATGCTAACTCTATGGCAGGTTTTAAAAGCTTAAAGACTTGTGCCACTTCAAGTTCACTCTCTGCTTGCCCTCTGTGGTCTGAAGTGTGAGTTCTCCGCTGTTTCTGCTGCCATGCTTCCCGGCTCTGAGGATGTTGGACTTACCCTATAGAACCATAAACCCCCAAAGTCCGCCCTTCTGTAAATTAGAAGTGTTTTATCACAGCAACAGAAAGGCTCTGACACAGGGATTCCGAAGTTGCCAGGTGCTTTGCTTGGAGAAGTTGTGTACATAAAACACAGAGAAAGGAGCTAGGCTGGGAAGCGCATTGCCAGAGGAGTTGGTGTGCATATCCCCAAAACAATTTGAGGTTGCAAACTAAGCTGCCTGCTTCAGAAATGTTGCCAAAACTAGCTACTTGAATATAGCAAACACCATGTGTCACTGGAACCTACAATTAAAGAAAAAAATACACATTGCCCTATCCCATAATAGCAGTCCAGAGCACCATCTCAAAAGGTTAATTTATCTTTAACGAAGCCTACCAACAAACAAGCTGCAAAGGCTCTATCACGTAACAGGCAGACACTGGCCTCGCTCTGCCTGTAGCTGACAGAAGTGGCTGGCTGAGTCTGTTGCTTTCCTCTCTGTCACGCCATCCTCTAGACCCTCAAGACCATGCCTTACCCCGCTCTTGCATTAGGTTTTACATTTAAGACACCAATCCTTGCGATAGAACTTTTAAAMTTTGTCTTCCTGGTTTTAGTATGCATTTAAGGATCATTCCTCAATTTTTTTTTTGGAAGTGCATCTGACTTTAAATGTCATAATGATGTCAAAAGTTGGCTTATTTTATTCACTTAGCGCTTGGCTTTGTGGATTTTGCTTCCTGTGAAAGTACACAAATGAGAATGTTTCCCCAAATGAGCTCCTGTTAGTTACTTTTGCTTACATTTTTTAAATGGCATGTTAATTACAAAGAGGTACTCTTTTCCAAAGTCTGAAGCAAATATTAAGCAATTCCTTTGTCTTTGGCCTTCTATTGCTGTGATGAAACACTGACCAGAAGCAACTGGGGAAGATAGGATTTATTTCATCTCACAGCTTGTAGCCCACCATACAGGAGTGCTGGGGCAGGAACTGGTGCAGAAGCCATAAAGGAGTTATGCTCACTGGCTTGTCACCCATGACTTGCTCAGCCTTCTTATAGCACCCAGGATGACCAGCTCATGAGTGGAACCACCCACAGTGATCAAGGAAATGCATCACAGTCTTGCCCACAGACCAATCTGATGAGGGTATTTTCTCAGTTGGTGTTCTCTCTTCCTAAATGACTCTAGCTTGTTTCAAGTTAATGTAAAACTAGCCAGTCCATCCTTACTCAGTATGGACGACTTAGCAGAGTTTAAGAGGATAGCACTGTCCATTAGGAGATTTCATAGTGAATAACAAATGCACTCTGTGATGTTTATGAAGAAATAAACATTGTTATCATCTTCAGAAATAAATTCTGATTATCAATATAGTGTGACCTTTGGTTTAGTTTCCATTCTTTGTCATTTTTTTAGTCTGTGTAATTTAAATATGTAAGTAGATAGTCCATTTTTGGGAGCTGCATTTGTTAAAAATTTATTACCATCGAGCCTAATTAGCACCAATTGCAATAAAATGAGTTGTATATCACAGCATAGTTAAGTTGGACACTTAAAAGATTACTCGACATATACTTACTATCTTATATCTTAACCCAGTGTCTAAATTTTGTTACACATCAGTTTATTCAGCCAGTGCTTTTGAAGCTTACTTCTAGCATCATGGTGCAGTCTGCAAAGCAGACAGCCATGTAACTAGACCAATCTAAGCAAAGAGCCTCAGATCATTTGATAGCACTGAAGTTCAAGTTGATAGCTGAAGTTCTTTGTGGGGTAAAATGTATTTGTTATAACATTTTGAAAATCAGATGTGTTCCATTGTTTTTATTGCTAAATATCTTGTTTACCTGCCAAGGTTTTCCATGTGCCTCAAGAGCAATGAGCAGTCTTTGAAAATGATATTGATCAATAATTCAACAACTTGAATAAAATAGATTTGTATGTCTGCTGTGGCTGTCTAGAAGTACATTGGTGTGTAAAATTCAAATCATAATTTAAACTTTTCTTGCTTGAAATTCCCCTCCCCCTCTCACATACTAGATTTCTTTCTTTTTTTCCCCCTTGTTTTTTTTGATTGTTTGTTTGGTTAGTTTTGTTTGTTTGTTTGTTTGTTTGTTTCAAGACAGGTTTTCTCTGTGTAGCCCTAGCTGTCCTGGAACTCACTCTGTAGACCAGGCTGGCTTCAAACTCAGAGATCTGCCTGCCTCTGCCTCCCAAGTGCTAGTATTAAAGCCACCATTGCCCAGCTCTANTTTGTCTTCCTGGTTTTAGTATGCATTTAAGGATCATTCCTCAATTTTTTTTTTGGAAGTGCATCTGACTTTAAATGTCATAATGATGTCAAAAGTTGGCTTATTTTATTCACTTAGCGCTTGGCTTTGTGGATTTTGCTTCCTGTGAAAGTACACAAATGAGAATGTTTCCCCAAATGAGCTCCTGTTAGTTACTTTTGCTTACATTTTTTAAATGGCATGTTAATTACAAAGAGGTACTCTTTTCCAAAGTCTGAAGCAAATATTAAGCAATTCCTTTGTCTTTGGCCTTCTATTGCTGTGATGAAACACTGACCAGAAGCAACTGGGGAAGATAGGATTTATTTCATCTCACAGCTTGTAGCCCACCATACAGGAGTGCTGGGGCAGGAACTGGTGCAGAAGCCATAAAGGAGTTATGCTCACTGGCTTGTCACCCATGACTTGCTCAGCCTTCTTATAGCACCCAGGATGACCAGCTCATGAGTGGAACCACCCACAGTGATCAAGGAAATGCATCACAGTCTTGCCCACAGACCAATCTGATGAGGGTATTTTCTCAGTTGGTGTTCTCTCTTCCTAAATGACTCTAGCTTGTTTCAAGTTAATGTAAAACTAGCCAGTCCATCCTTACTCAGTATGGACGACTTAGCAGAGTTTAAGAGGATAGCACTGTCCATTAGGAGATTTCATAGTGAATAACAAATGCACTCTGTGATGTTTATGAAGAAATAAACATTGTTATCATCTTCAGAAATAAATTCTGATTATCAATATAGTGTGACCTTTGGTTTAGTTTCCATTCTTTGTCATTTTTTTAGTCTGTGTAATTTAAATATGTAAGTAGATAGTCCATTTTTGGGAGCTGCATTTGTTAAAAATTTATTACCATCGAGCCTAATTAGCACCAATTGCAATAAAATGAGTTGTATATCACAGCATAGTTAAGTTGGACACTTAAAAGATTACTCGACATATACTTACTATCTTATATCTTAACCCAGTGTCTAAATTTTGTTACACATCAGTTTATTCAGCCAGTGCTTTTGAAGCTTACTTCTAGCATCATGGTGCAGTCTGCAAAGCAGACAGCCATGTAACTAGACCAATCTAAGCAAAGAGCCTCAGATCATTTGATAGCACTGAAGTTCAAGTTGATAGCTGAAGTTCTTTGTGGGGTAAAATGTATTTGTTATAACATTTTGAAAATCAGATGTGTTCCATTGTTTTTATTGCTAAATATCTTGTTTACCTGCCAAGGTTTTCCATGTGCCTCAAGAGCAATGAGCAGTCTTTGAAAATGATATTGATCAATAATTCAACAACTTGAATAAAATAGATTTGTATGTCTGCTGTGGCTGTCTAGAAGTACATTGGTGTGTAAAATTCAAATCATAATTTAAACTTTTCTTGCTTGAAATTCCCCTCCCCCTCTCACATACTAGATTTCTTTCTTTTTTTCCCCCTTGTTTTTTTTGATTGTTTGTTTGGTTAGTTTTGTTTGTTTGTTTGTTTGTTTGTTTCAAGACAGGTTTTCTCTGTGTAGCCCTAGCTGTCCTGGAACTCACTCTGTAGACCAGGCTGGCTTCAAACTCAGAGATCTGCCTGCCTCTGCCTCCCAAGTGCTAGTATTAAAGCCACCATTGCCCAGCTCTAMATTTCTTTTTTCTTTTTTAAAGATGTATTTTATATATGAGTACACCATTGCTGTCTTCAGACACACCAGAAGAGGGCATCAGATTTCATTACAGATGGTTGTGAGCCACCATGTGGTTGCTGGGAATTGAACTCAGGATCTCTGGTAGGGCAGCCAGTGCTCTCAACCGCTAAGCCATCTCTCCAGCCCCAGCTCTAGATTTCTTAACACATTTTAAAAAAAACTGATGTGTTTTACAGACAAAAGTTCTTATGAATTCACTACAGGCGTGGAAAAGATGACTTTGACTAGTAAGGACCTATGAAGTGCGTGCTTTGTGCTTAAGTGTTGAATGTTGGCAGGACTGCCACATAAATAAAGACTTGCAAGCAGATAGGGTCCATTTGAAAGACAACATGTTTGTTATATATCTATCAAGAAAATATTTACATCCTAACAGCTAACAGAAACAATTTGATTTTTGAGATGATCTTTTGTGACCCAGACTGGTCTTGAACTCACTGGGTAGCTGAGATTGACCTTGAATGCCTGATCCTCCTGCCTCCACCTCGAAAGTGCTAGTATAAATGGGTATGCACCATGAGGTTGCTGTATCTGCAGCGTTGGGAATCAAATGCAGCCCTGTTCACGCTAAGCGAGCCCTCTGCCAACATGAGCTACAGCCCCAGACAGAACATGAGTTTTATGAGATTAAAAAAGTAAGGGATAAACCACATTCGATTTGAGCCTCACTTTGATGGATGGGATCAAGACAAAGGAAATAAACTTGGGTAAAAGTTTCAACAAACAAATGTGCCTCGTTCATGCTACAGAGGGGAGACAGGAAGCAGTACATTGGGAGTGAGAAATTGTAGCAAGGTAACTCCTTCAGAGAACACAGGGACTCTTAAAGTCAATAGAAAATCTTGATTCACAGGCCCAAAGGGCTATACAAGAAACTTGCCCAAACCATGTAGCCATGGATCTTACCGAATCTTTTTTTTTTTTTCTTACCGAATGTCTTAGGGTTTTACAGCTGTGAACAGACACCATGACCAAGGCAACTCTGTTACAAAGGACAATATTTAATTGGGGCTGGCTTACAGATCCAGGGGTTCAGTTCATCACCATCAAGGTTGGAGCATGTCAGTGTTCAGGCAATCAGGGTGCAGGCAGAGCTGAGAGTTCTACGTCTTCATCTGAAGGCTGCTAGTAGAAGAATGGCTTCCAGGCAGCAAGATGAGTGTCTTATAGCCCACACCCACAGTGACACACCTACTCCAACAGAGCCACACCTTCCAATCGTGCTACTCCCTGGGCTGAGCATATACAAACCATCACACAAATCTTGGCTCTTTATACACAAAAACCATATCCTGGTTGACACACTTCAGTTAGCAAGAACAGACAGCAATAAGAAGAGCAACAGAAGCCAAACAGCAAGGTTAGTACATTTAGGGGCTCTCTCAGAACTACAGTCTGTAATGGGTTAGTTAGGTCTTTATTCTCWTTTTGGCAGGTACTGGGCTCTTCAGTCAGAATGTTGTCTTGATGCCTCTAAAGTGACACCAACTATGCTAAGGTCTAGGGCCTGTTACAAAAAGAAGCTCCATAGGTAAATTAGTATAATAAAATTTATATACCCTAAAATATTTTTGAAAGTTTCACCCTTTTAATCAGCCTTTCTTGGTAATAATATAATTCAAGATATTGTGAAGACAACCAAGAAACATCAAAAGTAAAGTAGAAGGAAAGATAATGAAAAGTAACAGTGGAGACTGTTATTTTTAAAATAAAGATGGCCAGGCATGCTGAATCGCATGTATGCATAGAGGACAATGGGTGATTTTGTGATACAGTTGATTCTGGTTTTGTTTTGTTTTGTTTTGTTTTCCCCAAGCATCACAAAATGAAATTGTTTAATCTCATGGAATTCCAGAAAGGGTACAAGTTGGATTATCACAAGGGCTCCACTCAGACAAAGATAGTGGGAGCAACATAAGATGGCAGAATGGGAACCTCGTTTGGTAGGGGAGTAAAGATGGTTGCAGTCTGGGTGTTRTGCTCCAGGGACCCAGTTCTGTGTCAGCCATGTTCCAGCTAAGCTTCAGCCACACAAACTGCTGAGTGTGCTCAGAAGTCATGGGGCAAAAGAGAAGAGGACCCAGGTTCAATTCCCAGCAGCCACATGACAGTTTACTGTTACATTGTGTCTGTTGCATACCATGAGGAAGGGGAGAGAAAACATCAGTGGGCTGCAAAATCTTTTTTTATCCCCACCACATAAGCAGAGTTGCTGATCATCAGGAGGACTGTTGAGCCTTGTTTCTCCTGACAGCCCCAAGCAGGGTCTGAAGCAGGATTTATAAGCATAAAACCGGCAAATATTTGAACCAAGTTACAGTTGTAATTTATACCAAGCAGGACTCGGGGATTAGGGAATTTCCCAAGTGTCCCATCACTATCAACTGACATGAATGTAAGTGTTTTTTTTTTTTCCAACCAATCAAATTCATTTGTTCTGTTGTTAGAGAACAGGCATTGTGTTTTGAGTAACTATTATTTCTTAAAGAGGGGGTTGGTAATAGGTATGTTTTGGGGAACTATTGCTGCTTAGGGAGTTTGTCAGCTTAGGTAAAATGGAGTCTGAAGTCAAAATGGCAGTACCTGATTAGACAAGTTCCTTTTATCTGCCCAATACTTACAACCRTCTGTAACTCGAGTCCCAGAGAATCCAATATCCTTTTCTGGCCTCTGAGAGTCCTGCTTTCATGTGACATACAGATATTCATGCAGGCAAAACACCCATACATACAAACATTTAAAAATTAAAAAATTAATATTACTTTTTGTAGCCAGACTTTTGCTATTTTGTGGGTTCTTCTTTCTTTCACCCTCCTCTCCTGTCTAGTGTGAACCTTTCAACCCTCTCACACTAGACAGGAGAGAGAAAGGGACAGAAGGGGAGGAGTGACATTATTTTCAGACTACTTCCTGCTGATTAGGGATGTCTAGTTCCTTGGGGGCYAATATCCTAATAGGATATCTAATGTCTTATTTCTTCTTTGCACACAACTGCTTCACAAAYYGAGACCAACAGCAACCAACCACCAACCAATAATCCAACAACATCCCTGCCTCTAGCATTTATATACCATCTGAAGAGTTTATGGAATTCCAAACGTCACACCCTCACAGAAAACATCTGTAGCTGGCATAAAAATCACAGCTCTGCTAGAGCACGAGGCAAATCATAGTCAGTTGCTGTGGACAACTGAAGCCGCCCCATATCCCTTACCCGGTATGAAAAAAGAAAAYATATTCTTAAAATGTTTCTGTGKTTTTTAAAGAAATCAAAATTTCTACTACAACATTTATGTATTTATTTATTGTGTGAATAGCTTTTGGTATCAGTTCTCTCCTTCCACCATGTGGGTTCCAGGAATACATCTCAGGTCTTTAGATTTGGTAATTAATGTCTTTACCCTACGAGCCATCTCACCAGCCTGGAAAGACCTTGACCTCTTTCTAATCCTAAAATTTGTGTTTCAGATTTTACCAAGATATTCTAGTACAGACGCTCTGAGGACTGAACGGCTTAAAAGTATTTCTTGTGGTGGCTGGAAAATCAGCTGATTCCTGGATTTCGGGGAGTCCTCAGGGAAAAGATCCATTTAAATGAGCCAGCCCTCCCTTTGTGATTTACCTTCCCTGCAAAGACCCCACTGGCTTTTCTCTGTCCACCAAGAATGGAAGCAACAGAGGATCCTCATCTGAGGCAGCTGCCAGTTTTGAACTTCCCAAC
>BDUI01004017.1:0-15127 GCA_002335545.1 Apodemus speciosus
TGAGATATTTTCTTCTGCTTATGGTTATTCATGAATTCTCCAACGTTACTCAATTTCACTGGGTTCCCCCATGACAGCTGTGGGTCCACACTAGGTGTATGTTGATAGAATCAATGTGTCTTCCCTTTAATCTAAGTAGAGAACTGCAGCTTTTAGAACTGAGTCAAAAAACAATCTATATTACAGCTAAGTTCTTTGTCTCTAATTTTCTGAGACTTGTATTTGGTATACCAATATATTTAACCCATCATTCTGAAAGCAATGTCCTTAAAACAGCATACATTTTTATTGTCTTATTCATCTGTGGGTCAGGAATTTGAGTTTATATTACTTGGTGCCTCCTCTTCAAATCTCATATAAGGCACAAATTAGATATTGGGCAGAGCTGAACACTTACTCAAGGTTCCACTCCAAACTGCTTCCCTAAGTTTTCCCTAGACCCAGTTCTTCATGGAGTGTTTGTTCAAGGGTGCCATCCTTCACTGACCAGTGGTCACTGGACACCTGCAGTTCTTTGGAATGCAGACATGTCAATAGGGCATCTCCCATGGTAGAACCTGACTTTTGTGAATGTAAGGGAATAATGGGGAAATAAACAGTATGCAACATAGACACAGCCTTTTACAGAAGTCATATCTCACCACTGTTTTCATATCCTAGTGATCTCAAGAAACTGAGTTAGTTCATTTCACAGCTAAGAAGAAGGAGTTTTATAAGCTACCTGATGATGCTTATGATGWAAGAGCCGTTGGGTGATGGCTTGAGTCTGCTTCCCTATTTATTTCTTAGATGTCCTTCTGATGAAGAAGAGCTATGAGGCCCTAAGACTTTTTGTCTCATCTCTGTCCAAGATATAACATAAATTACAGGGATAAAAGAACATTTAAGGCCAGGCGTGATGCTTGTCTTTAATTGCAACACTCAGGAGACAGAGGCAGGTGGATTCTTGTGAGTTCAAAGTCAGCCTGGTGCATGAATCAAGTTCCAGGTCAGCCAAGGCTGTTACACAGAAACCAAACCAAACCAAAACCAAAACATAAAGCAAAAGCAAATTTACCTCATTTCAATATGACAGAAAACAAAAACTAGAGTCARTGACTTTTTGAGAGAAAGTTCTGGAAGGTTTTGGAGGATAAACAAGAAAGATCATATTCCTAAGTAGTAACAATAGATTTTGAGTCAATGGAACATGCAGCATTTCTGTCTGCTACCCAGGTCAGGGGATTTGTATCTATGGTGGTCAAGCCTGGTGATGACCAATCTTGGTGCTATTACAATGGGATCTGCCAGTGTAGAATGAGGTTATCATAAAGACCAAATGGCAGGATCACCACTGGCAGGAAATGACAGTGATGCCAAGATCCAGAGCAAGAATGACACCTACAAAACTAGAGGAAAAATCAGTAAGTCAGAATGGCAGAAATCTGGCATCCAGATGATAKGATGGATACTGGGTCAAAGGTCAAGGCCAGGGCATACTACCTTCTGCTGCTCTAAAGAAGGTTTCTTAAGGAAACTAGGAGACAAGACTTGGAAGAAACTTGGCCTTCAGACTGGCTCAATGAAGAAACAGGAAAGAGACAGATTATTGGGGACCAGGAGATCTCTCACCCAGTAGCAAGAGAGCAAGAACTGACCCAAAGCTTTCCAATGCCAGAAACCAAGACTGGTGCCTGGGYTTGGCATGGGGCTAAGACTACTGGTTGAGGTCAGACAGTTTTACTTGCCAAGAGTAGAGTCATGTGGGAACCCAGAGCCAGGCTGGACATAGAACTYAAAGACCCTGTGACCAATTGCATTCAATTTTCTCTGATACCTCATGGGAAAATCCTACAAATGCTGTTCAGAGAGGCAATTAGGTTTCACGATTTCTTCCCTTCATCTGGACTTCAGCATGAATTTGGGGCCTGGCTTCCAAACCTTTGCTGCCCCTTTCCTTGTACAGATTAGGGTGAGAAAAAGGACACAAAAGTCRAAACAACCTTGGGAAGAAGGGATGTTGTTTTTAATCGCTGTTCTTTTGCTTTGAAGAAACACTATGACCAAGGCCACTCTCATAAAAGAGAGCATTTAACTGGAGGCTTGCTTGCAGTTTCAGAGCTTTGTGTTTTATTATCCTGACAGGGACCATGGTGGAAGGCAGGCACGGAGAAGGAGCTGAGAGATACATCTTGATCTGTAAGAAGAGAGACAAAGCCTGARCCTGGCATAACCTTTTGAAACCTCAAAGCCCACCCCAGTGGCCCACTTCCTCCAACAAGGTCGTACCTAATCCAGCAAGGACACACATCCTAATCCTTCTAATCCTTCCCAAACAGTGCCACTACCTGGAGCTAAGCATCCAAATAAAGGAACTTCTGGATGTTGTTCTCATTCAAACCACCAGAGATGTGGTGATGGGGACATATGAAGATCCATGCTCCTACTCTACTTCTTTATTAGCTATTCTCCTGCCTGGGAATAATCTTGACWGTTCTATCAAGCTGCATTGCCCAAAGGGACTCAAACATTTAGYTTTCTTTTGGGCCTTTCCATGAATCTTCCCAAMCCTTCTTYTTTTAATTTCCCCTCACCTCCTCCACACCACCCACACAGCTCCCTCCCTGTATACCCTACATCTTGCTTGGACTTACATTAGTTCTTAGAATGGATGCTGTTTTCTTCCAGGATCTTTCCAACCTGTCTGCATTTCCCTACCCTAGCCTCTGCTACCAGGGGATAGAAGTATTYGTGCTTGGTAGAACATGGTTTCTGCTTCATAAGTAAGTCAGGACCTAAAGCTAGTTTCAACTCACAGTTCCTTATTCAATAACAATTTCATGTACTTTCTGGTTAAAATAGAAGCAGTCCTCATGTCCAGATTGCTCCCTTAATCTGCTTGATTTATGCTAGATTTCTTGGGGGTACACATGGTTCTGTAGTTCTGCCTCACTGGATACTCCCTACATCTTCTACATCCTTTGATGATCTAAATGACTACATTTGTAGGTAGGGATCAGAACACAAAAGCCTTTATGCTTCTCACAGAAATCAGCCTAGCATGGCACTCCTCATATGCAGAATAAGTCCTTGTTGAATCAAATGGAATTTTCCTGAACTGRGTGACTGGAGCCTATCTTTAGAGCTGTGCTTTTTGTGATAAAACAATCAGGAGGTTTGGCTGAATTTCCAGTATTTAAACTGCCTATGTTGGGTTCATGTAGAGACAACCTTTTAGAACACAGTGACCTTTAAGAAGAGCATCTCTGAGGTCACTCTGAGGTCTGAGCCTGCTTGGTCACTAGTCAGTGGGCAGATTTGCTTACATTATGCATTTTGCTCTGTTCCTCCCCCGTGGGAGGAAAGATCTAGGGACAGTATGACTCTAGATATCTGAAATATTGAACTATGAAACCTTTTGAAATGCACCTTTTGTAAGTAAACTTATTTTTTTCCTTTGAAAAACTGGAAGAATGYCAAATTGAGGAAATTTTCCATGCAGACTCAGATGCTCCYAGAATTCCATGATGCATCTTCAAAATCTTTTTCTAAGATGTGTGGGRTCTGAAGATAGGGGTAGGAGAAGCAAACCCAAGAAATTCTTGCTGTTGCTGAATACACAGACCTCATGTAGCCCAAGGACCAGCTTTGTTAGTTAAAGATTGTCTTGGAGAAGTAGAAGTTACAGATAGGTGAGGGTCCCCACATTGCCATCCCTGGCTCTTGTCCCACCGGAGTGCCTGTGAGTCTCATGAGAACAAGACATCGCATCCTGCTGTTTGAGTTGGCTTTGCCCTGCTCTATGATTTCAGTTCCTTGTCTCTGTTTTCTAATGTGTGGGATTGTTTTCGTCTTCAGAGTATGACTGTTTTTCTGACTTGAACAATCATCCAGAAAACTTTGGTAATAAGACCTTTGTAACCATCACTTGCATTTCTAATAATGYATATCTTCCTCATCCTTTATACTTGATGACATCAAATTGCAGTTGAAGTAACAGCCTGGGAAAAAGCAAGAGTAGTGACAAYAGACCTCTTCACTCTCTGGATGGAAACCTGTAATTGTACCAAGAGAAACTATAAAGAACCTGCTTGTGTTGGAGAAGTCAGAATAAGGGCCTGAGAGGAGATAAACATTTTAGCATCTCATGCAATAGGTAGAAGGGTATTAGGACAGTTTAGTGTATGTTTCCTGGACAAGGAAAGTTGTGAGGTCAGGTCCAGCAAAGACTTATAATATGGTATATCAAAGGCCTGGTTTGACTGGCATCTTCATGCTGGACTCAAGGTTTTTGTGGTGGTGGAAGGCCCTTCTAGAGCAATGCGTACCTTGCTTCCTATAAGTAGATCAGCACTTCAGGAACCTTATTGGTGAAACTAGCCTTTATTAATGTAAACTCAGAACAGAGGTGTGATATGCAATTTGGTTACAATGACACTGAACAAATGACATGGTGAGAGCTTCAGTTACTACCATGATGGAGTCCTCAAGGAGCTGGGAGAATGGCTGCTCAGAGCTCCAACAATGGGCATCTGTGGTCCTTGCCTCCTTCAAGCATTTCCTTATTTCTTTTCTGGATTAACATTCACATCTTCCTTAATGAAACTATTCTTTTCTTGGTCTTGGAACATAGAAGGGCCAGATGACATCACATGATCCAGATCTGGCCAAGCAGCCAATTCTATGCTAATTCTAACTGATTTAGTGATAAGGATAAGGAAAATTATTCAGATAGATTGGGTTTTAATGATGAAGAAGCAAGTAACTCTTGATGAACCATTCATTAACTTAAGTCACCTCTTTCTGAATMTTTCTGTCTCCTAGTAAATCTCATTATATATTAAAGTAAGTTTGGGTTGATCTTTTATTCATTATAATTAAAAGAGGAGCCTGTGTTCATATATTCAGTGCAGGTCACAGAGGTAGTCTATCCCTCCTCCTGGCTGGTGCACATTCTCGAATTAGGATTGAGAAGATGCTTAGTGCTCCACAGAGGGAATACATATAAAGGCAAATGCTCAAGAACAGAAGGTCCAGTGGTTAATAGCTGGACCACAATATTACTGGTTCCACTGACTTTATTCTGGCAACAGTCTAGGAAGTGGAATCCAGATCCGTCTAAACCCTGATTTAATTGTAACATTTGAGGGAGAGTTCCAGATATTACATGATCTCCTGTGGGTTTAAGGGAGGGTGGGTGGTCCCTGGAAGTTCTCTGTGGGAATTCCCTTAGAGAATTGGTTTCAGAATGTACAGCCAAGCAGGCAATTGAATTAGAAAAGGCCACCATTTTTTTTTTNCTCTGGAATAGTCATATATATGTATTAGAAGATGTATATAATCTAATATGGTTTTGAGGTAATGTCCTTTATTAATCCCCATCTCACATAGAGAAGTGTGAGCCCTAAGGGGCAATATCAGGCATGTACCAGCCATGTAACCTCTCTTATCTGTTTTTGTATCTGGGAACTACTGTTTCACAGCTGTTCTCCCAAACCTCTGGCTCTTACTGTTTCTGCCCACTCTTCTACATGAACCCTGAGTCTTGAGGGAAGGAAGCATTATTTAGATATCTCAATTGAGGCTGGATAAATACTCCCGCCAGTTATTCTCTACACTTTGAACCATTGTGAGTCTCCGTGGCAACCAGCATCTACTGCAGAAGAAGCCTCTGTGGCGAAGGTTGAGAGATGCTCCAGAAGATGACTCAAAATAATTAGAGTCAGCAGGGGGTAGCGGGAGTACTTGAACTAGGGACCGAAAGGTGGTATAGTATCATGTCCTGGGAAGAGTTAGAGATGAGAAAGTAGGGGGTGAATTTGATTAAAATACATTTTATGCGTGCATGAAATTTTAAACTTATATCTGTGCACACATGCACACATGCTCATACACACACACACACACACACACACACACACACACACACACACACACACACACACACACATGGTTAGTACAACTGGCATCTAGACAGCACCGAGAAGCACCGGCCTTAGGAAAGCTACTCAGAACTATTTCACACTAAAGCCACCCACTCGCAAATCTCTAATCCTGACTTTTGGAGACAATTCCCACTAAAACTTTAATTATTATTTCTAAAATCTTTCCCTTTAATAGATGATCTACTGTGGCTTCTAATGAAAACATTGCAGTGTCTGCAATATCTTCTTTTAAACAACTCCTTATAATTTAGTTTGTTTTTCATCTGTGTCAATTGGCCCTTTCAAAGTCTCTCTTTTGTTTTGTTGCAATTTTGGCTTTATTGGAATTTCAAATCAAGGCATTTTTCCCCTGTGAAGTTCACACAGGACACTCTGGGACACCCGTACATTGCAGCAAAGGCTAAAAATGGAAAATCCAGAGCCTTTAACTGGACACTGGCTTGGTAATTGCTCCTCTGGTGCCATCACCGCATTCCTAGATGTGAGAGAGACCGAGGGCACGGAGGAGTGAAGCCTTCAGTCAAGGCTAAGCAAACAGCTTGCCCAACACATGTCAACCCCAATCACAATTTAAGAGTCCCTATTTTTGGTCACAATGTAAACAATGAATGTTTGATTCCCCCCCCCCTCCGAACACTGCCTATGACAGCAAATCACAAACCTTCAGCCATTAATATTTCCAT
Source organism: Apodemus speciosus (assembly GCA_002335545.1). Lineage (NCBI taxonomy): Eukaryota > Metazoa > Chordata > Mammalia > Rodentia > Muridae > Apodemus > Apodemus speciosus. Next base: position 6,608 of record BDUI01004017.1, read on the forward strand.
CAAACTTTCTTCCTAACCAAAGTCCTGAAAAACAATAGGGATTTGTTTGGTTTTTCTTTGAAGTTTACTAATGTTGTTAATCCACAGTATAAAGGAGACAATTTGTTTAAACATGTCTCTTTAGTTAATATGGTTACTGGATCTACATGTAGTCAATATTAAATGAATTACTGTTACAACAGTAACCTACTCAGGAAAGTTATTTCCATGGTTATATTTAGATAAATTTAAATGGAAGACCTTAAATCTACTAGGATCAGTTTTCATACCCACCTCCATATCAGTCTTCATAGTAACTTTCGTCTCCAGATAGAATTTACACAGCATTAAAAAGCTAAGAAAGCTAATAGAATGTTTTAGTATTATTCCCTGATGTATTAGCAGAATATTTATARCTATTTACAATGAAAAGATGAAAAGGATTTCAGCACTGGCTTAAAAGTAATATTTGGACAAATGATTTCTCTGGCAGAACTGAGTCTAAACATGTGAGTTTCCAACTCCTCAGCCCTGTGCCCAAATGGAAGAAAATTGCACCGCTTCCCACATGTTCGATCCCTCAACCTTCCCAACACAAGTCTGACAAACAGGTCAACCCGTGGGGCAGAAGTCAGTGCTCACACAAATAATGGTAAGAAGCAGTAAAAGGAAGTGTGTAGCAGAGGAGCTAAAGTAATAGCAAACCAGATTCTCATGCTGTGAAAGGTCAGTTAAGTGGAGAATAGCAACAGAGAAAGAAGGAAGGAAATAAAAGCCCCAAACAGAACAGAAGAGCAGTCCAGCACCCAGTGAAATCTCAGACAAGAAAAAGGACATTCCTTTACAGTGTGGCCTTTCCATCATCTGAGGTTCTTCGTTCTTTCACACTTATTCTTTAATTCCCTTTTGTAGTAGCATCTTGATCATTTTTCAACAGTGAAAACCATGTGCTTAAACAGTGACAATCTTTCTAGTCTCTGAGGACTGGTATAAACTGGGACTCTGGGGAGATGACTGAGTATCCTGTGTGTGATGGCTGGCACGTGTACTGTGGGAACAGAGCAGGTGCTGGGCAGGACAATGATGACTATGATGTCGTAATGCCTCATGAATCCTAAGTCTGAAGGCTTGCACATGACCTTGGAGACTGAATCCTCTATGAACTCCTGAGTGTCATAGAAGAAATAAAAAGCCGCCATAGAAATCAGATATCTTAATTGAGCATATTTATATGCTTCTGTTCCCCAATTCTCTGCTCTCCTAATTATGTGATAAAGTTATGTAACTTAGAATTATTCGGGATGTTTAAATAATCAATTCACTGAGGAAATATATTTGTTTGCAGTAAATTTAAAACTTGAACTTTAAAATGTTTCCTTAAGCCACATTATATTTATATCTTATATTTCTTTCCAATGGAATTATCTCATTTTTTCCAGTGAAAACAGAATAAATTGTGTCTGATCCATTTTCAGGAAGGTATTATTCTACCACCCCATTTTGAATTTTTAGTTAAAAAATAATATAAGTGCAACAAGTATGTGAAATTTTAGGAACCTATGACATAAATAACCTTTGTACCTAAATCTACATAAATAAGTATTTTATCAAAATTATTTTGTAGACACAAAATATTTTACAGGGGTAGATACTTTAACATTAATGTTTATTTGCAATATTCATGGGCTTAGCCATCTGTAAAAATGAAGTTATCACTGTCCCTTTGATCCATGCATATACATAGACTATGTGTGACAATTACAATGTGTCAGAACTATGCACTGTAATACAAGTTATGTACTGAGTAAACATGCATTCAACCTAAGATGAAAAACTACTGTAGGGTTATTTTTTGTCTTTTCTTTTTCTGATAATTATTATATTCTGACACTTTCTCTGGACAATTGTCAATCATACGAGAGACTGTGGAAATAATCAGATGAGGTTCGTGTTCCTGGATTTGTTTTTGGTTTTGTTTCTTTTTCTTTTGCCTCCTTCACAGATTTTCTTTTTAACTTTATAACATTTCGAAGTGATGTTGGTAAAAAGAAATATAACATAATATGGATGGAACCAGTAGAATAATATTCCATAAAAAAATCTACTTGTCTTCTTTAGAAATCTGAGGCCAAGAAAAAAAATGGAGTCCTATTGTGGAAACCCTTCTGAATGAGGGGAGGCAAAGGGCACTTTCATCTCCAGATGGAGGAACATGTCTCAGAAACAAAAGGAAGAAAACAAATACAAGCAGATATGGTGTTTTTCTAAGCTAGCTTACCATTAAGCAGCAGAAACACTGCTTGGAGACACAAAGGTACACACCCACTAGGAAGCATGCCACTGGTAAGGGATTGTGATACCACTGAGAATTAACTGATAAACAAACAGTTCCCTTTAACTGGACAATTGGTATAGAGTATAGTGTATGCAAGCTGTCCCCAGCAGTTTATTTTCATGCTGAGATTAATTTATTAATTCAGATGTCAAACAGTAAGTTCCATGCCTGACATGAAAGTTAAAGAATTATAAATGATACAAAGGACATTCAGAAGAACTCTCCTTTTCATGTTTTGAACTACAGAGACACCCTAAAGGAAGAGCATGCGAGATCAACCGTGGCTGAGAAGAAGCGCAGTGGAGCGCCAGGTTAACGTTTTCCTATTTCACGGTGAATACCTTGAATCCTATATGAACTTGATCTCCCTGCTTCTGATATCTGAAAAGCTAAAGGAACATTTTCTGCATAGCTGGGGTCTAAAAGCAAGTCATAAAGGACACAGGCAAAGTAAAAGAGTGAAATAAGCACTGTTGCACTTGCACGTGTGTGCACAGAATGAGCTTCTGTGGAATCCTGGCTGTAAGAATCCTCAGGGAGTAAGCAAAAAGCTCTGTAACCTCAGTCTCAGTGACGGTTTTCCCAGGAAGCCTATAAACACCACCATGGAGACTACATTTTACGAGAAGGAAACCCTATTTTGACGTAAGCTGTTGTGTACTATTTCTGACACTAGTTATATTGAAGCTTCTATTTCATTCTAAAGGTCAGAGTCCTTATGCTGTTGTAAAACAATAGTAATCAGACCCTAATATGAAGACAATGACACAGTCAGAGGGCAGATAACAAGACATTTTACCCTCCTCTGGTCTCTGAGCACCTTCTTTCTGGGTGGGAACAGAAACTGATAAATTTAAACTTCTAGATATTAACCTCAAGTTCATTCCTCCAAACTTTGGTTTGGAACAAAAAGGAATATATGAACAAAACAACAAAAACACCCCCTGTGGCAGGGTTAGTGTGCTTACTCCCTATCCCACCTGTCTCTCCACTGGCTACACAGACACCCTGTGCAGAACAACATATCTGCAATAATAACTCAGGGAATCTGATTTGTGCTTCTGAAGAACAGTTCCTGTACTGTGTAAACCATGAAAAGACAGGCGAAGCTATTTTACTCAGAGGGCAAAGCATCTATTACGCCAGTCTGTATGGGAAGGGACTTGGAAATGAAACCTGTGATTTCACATGGGAATGGTGTGGCCTGGGATGTACACATCCCTGTGATTCAGACACAATTCACTTTTCTGCTTCAGCACTCTGCCAGTTTTGTATTTTTGGACAGAGAGTCAGAGAGATGACTTCTTTGAGGAATGTCTTCATTTTATTTTTATTTGTATTTTTTTTATTTTTTTTGGGGGGGGGGGTTGCTTTCTCATGGTATTGGAGGGAAAAGTCCTTGTCAAATGACATTCTTTAAAAGCTTTGCATGTCACTTTTTATAATCCTTCACGAACTTGATGCTCAACTCAGACAGAAAAAAAAAGTGGTGGTCTAGGCAGCTATCAGGAGCTGTGATTGATAACAGGTAGGAATTAGGTCTTCACTCTTAAACAAACACAAGAACAAAGAGCCACACCCAAGGCATCAGGAGATAGTCGGTGCACCCGGAAAACAGATCTGATAGAGCAATCATTGTTCATCTGTGAGCTTTCCAGAATCCAGCAGAGCAAGGTCATGCTGTGTAGTGAAGGAAGGCTTGAAAAAGTAGACCTTTWGAGTCAACAGGAGGAAGCCGTGTCACCAGCTTGTGGCATCTTTTAACTAACTCTAGGAAATGTACCTAACCCCTTCTTCCACCTCACTTCTTTGCAAAATTAGTCTACTTTGAAGGTGTCAACAACACTTCAGTTACTGAGAATTATCTTCACCAGATGTGAGAACACCTTACCCATTTTTCTCTGAATTCTCTACCAGGAGCTAAGTCATCCATGTACTATAGGGACTCCAAAAATGGCTTGTTTGGGTTCCAGTGACGGGAGGAAGGAAGAGCTCTGCTCTCTGCTGTGAATTCACTGGGACTTAAATAAACTTGGGATAAAGACACAACATCCTGCTGTGTCTGTAGCACAAGATGCTCAGCAGACTTGCMAACTCTTTCCACCCTGAACCATGATAGACAGTCATTTCTACCCACTAAATTCTAAAAATTTGATCACACCAGCCTTTATAAGTTCCCTTGATTTAAAATCATAATGACACCCATTCAAATGAATTCACCATTGCTCCTAACCCATCAAGAATCTAAACATGTCTGACTGTTGGCAAAAGACTTGTAATGTTTTTGCCAAAAACATAATAAAATATTTGATTGTGTCATATTTTTAATCTCCAGAAAATGAACAGAGTTTGGTAGGTGATTACTGGATGTGCAGCATTTTGAAACCCAAAGGTAGCTTTGTTGGCCTGACAGATAATTACAGTGAAGACTTTCAGTTTATAAACCAAATTTCCATTGCTGCTATCATGAACTGTAACAATAATTGATACCAGGTATGAATTAGGACTTCACTCTTAAACAAACACAGGAACAAAGAGACACACCAGGAGGAGATAGTCCTGAGACTATCTCAGGACTATCTAGTGCACAAGAAATATCCTCAGAAGCTTCTATCCAAGCAGAGTGGGTTTGTGACTAGAAGTCCCATCTATATCTACTGTCTAAACCAGTAGCATGTACTTTACAATAGAGTCCTCATATTCTGAATTACCTGCTCTTACAAAGTGCTTCAATTTTTAATTCACTTAATCTACTAGGCCTGTTTGAGCTAATTTTAGAAAATATACATGCAGGCGTTGTTTTTAGACACAAACTATTGTGTATGTGCCATAGGGTATCTCCCTTCCCCCATGTCAGCTCTAGAAATGATATAATGGTTATAGACCGAAAAAAAAAGAGAATGTGTTCAATATGTCATGAACAAGTAGCTCACACTGTCCCACCTTTTCCATGGAAAAAGGTTTAGAACAATATTTTTAACTTCTATTTAGTTTCTCAAGATTTGACCTTTTTTCACATAATTTTAGGACCTTCTTACAAACATACCTAGTACATCTTAGGATGGAATTGCAAATTTATATGCAATAATAACTCAAGAGTGAATAAAAAAGAGCCACTGCTCTAAGCATTGGATAAAGGGGGAGAAGAATAAAAAATGCCAGGTTGTCATGAGAGTAGCTCAAGGAACGAGGAACTAGAATGAMAGCCAAAGCTTCACCTTACCTCAGAGGATACCATGCTTCACCATTCCACTGTGACTTTGAATTTCTAACAACACATGTATGAGTCATGGCCTGACAATACATGAACTGCTCAGTTCACACCCTTGGGAATCTCAATTTCCTTAGACTCTTATTTCGCTATTAAATGAAATTACTACTGAGAAGGATACCAGTTACTAGGGACCTTATAAACCTGCAAATGTAAATAAAAGTCACAAGATGGAATATCGGGAGAGTTGCTCTACCCAGTGCATGAGCAGTCTTAGTGGTAGTCCAAGGCACACATAATAATCAATGAGCACTTTCAATGCCTTTCTTAGTTACTTAATCRTTCTTTAAGAATTTGACTTTAGCCTGAAGAATTTACTCCTCTCTTGATGCTGTTAAAAACCAGTTTTCGATCACTTCCCTATTTGCTTTATTACCTTTCTTAAAAGAAAAGTTTACAATTAAAATTTTATGCACTTTTATTACCGGTTTCCAGTACATGTGGCATCTTATAAAACKTGTCACCGGGTACACCACCCATGGCTCAGTTCCAGCTCCAGATTATTCTCAACTATTGTTATAAAGACTTGRCCAACTCAGGATGAACTGCCATTCCTTCACATGGAGAAATCCATGGCTATCACAAGACATGTGAAATGGCCCCAGGACTCAGAATGCCATAGAATTCCATATCCATTTTCATGAATAACATATGAAATCACTTCAGATTCTTTTTCTTTTTCTTTTTCTTTTTCTTTTTTCTTTTATTGTTAGGAGGACATTGGCTAAGAGCAACAGGCGACACAACCCCATCTTCTAAAGCCTAGAACACTCCACCTGCGGTGGTGCTTCTGGGAACCCAGTCATTAACAGTGCATGATGCTGAATTTCAGTGTATTACAGGCAGCCATTTGGTAAATTTCAAAGGTCACAAGGGAGGGGCAAAACAAATCTCCAGTGTGGTCGCACCAGTCGGCAATACTGGTAAAACTGAACGATGCTCCCTCTTCTTTTTCATTGGAAGGCACNACAAAAGGGAACATTCCAGTAAGGCATATTTGACGAGGTGTAGTGCTCTGAACTGGGAATCCAAAGACTCAAGATGGGCAAGTGTCTCACACAGAGCCTTCAGAACCTCAGGGACATGGATGGATCTTCGAGCCTATTTCCAGGTTTAAAGTTGCAGGCTGCTCTTAGGAACAATCCCATTTGCACATAGTGGGGGGGTTTGCATTATTATAGTGACAACCTCTTTCTTTTTTTTTATTGGACATATTCTTTATTTACATTTCATTTCCCTTTTCCTGGTTCCCTGCCCCCCAAGGGTCCCATATGCCCTTTTCCCTCCCCCTGCTCCCCCTTTATCCCCTTCCCACTTCTCTGTTCTGGTATTTTCCTACACTGATGCATTGGCCTTTCCAGATCCAGGTTCCACTCCTTCCTTCTTCTCGGACATCATTTGGTAAGTCAGAGCCTGGGACAATTCAGGGGAAAAGGTAATCTTTGTACAAGAGAACTCCAGTCAAAAATCCAGTCCAGTTTGAAATTTATTTCAGAATCACTCAAAAGACCCCTACCCTTTCCTCTTTTCTTCCCGAGAAAGGTCATGTGTAGAGCAGAAGAGTCTGTAATCCCCAGTGAAAGATGTCAGGATATTCCAGCCTAAAGCCAGGTGTCCCTGCTTTCAGACTTACTGTGAAGAAAATGTAGGTATCTTATCTTTTAACACATCACCTCCACTGTGGTCCTCATCCAGCATAAGAGTCAGGGATGGAGGATTCTGAGAAAGCTTGGAGCCACAGCTTTGAGGGGAAAAACCTGAGCTTAGAAAGGGCACTTCGCTCTTTCTACTCAGAGGCTCTGGTGACAGGACTCTAACAAGGGTCCTTTTTACCCCTGTAAGGTGACCTCCACCTTCCTTTTCTCTCCTCTGATTTGAGTTGCTTTTCACCAGTCATTTCCACTGTCTTAAGGTTGTAGGTTAAAACCCCCCTCAATTGTCTCAACTTGGAATAGGCYCCACTGCCATTCTCCTATTGCTAAAGGAAGACTTGATGGGGGTCACAGGACTCAACAAAACATTTCTCATTAACAATTCCGTCCCGGGGCAGTAAGGGCAGAGAGAGCTGTCTTGTTCCACTGTGAGAGTCCCACAAGAGCATAATACTTTCAACTTGTAAAAGGAGGAGCGGGCCACTTTACGTGGGAAAATGTCCCCTGGGTCATTTGATTCTACTGTCTAAGTCATCTAATGCTACTAAGATGGAGATTGGCCCTTTGTTTTGCTGTAGATGTGGGTCCTCCTGCCTCTGTCCTATGACACAATCATTTGTGCCGCTCCACAGGTGGCTGCTTAAGCTGGAACTAACAGCGTGCTCTAGTTTCTACGCCAGGTTGTTCGCACTGGTTAGAGGGACCAACTTGTCTCTCCATCGCCACGGTCTCTTGGACAGTGTTAAGAGCCTGAAGTGCTCCACACCAAGGAACTGAGACACAAATGGAAAGCCACTTGAAAACTCGGTCTACAAGGAGAGCACATATAGCGACAGTTTCCCTGTGCCTCTGCTCTCTGCCTGGCACGTTTGCCCTCTTGTTATCATTCCTAGGAGATCTGCAGTGCTATGTGCAATTTCTCCTTTCCTAAGGGATCCAGGAACTTTGAGGGGGAAAAGGGTGGTCACAAGTCACAGGGGTCTGTATGCACGGCACCACCCAAAGAAGGGCTTGCATAGTCACTGTTCGGTTGTAAGCTTCACTATGGGGGGAAAAGGCTGCCAGGAAATGAGYCTGACATTTGCCTGACTAAGCAGAGAGTAGGGCTGGGTGAGAGACAGTGCAGACTCAACAGTGTCTCCATTTCTACTCCACCCTGAATCGGGTCTCTGGCAAAACTACTTATATACTAGTTGAGACTCTTGAAGCTCAAGATTTCYGCTTATTTTACCAACATGATTCCAGGGTTCAGAGAGAGGAAAATAACTTCTCGGCATGTGAAT